>JAAAKG020136970.1:0-13037 GCA_010014905.2 Druon quercuslanigerum
CAAATTTAAAAATATAAATATCTGACCAAGAAATGAATAGTTAAATTTTAAATTTAAAAAAAAAATTTTTAAAAAATTTAAAATTATAGTTTATTTAATCAAATGTTTCAATTTTCAACCAAAAAATATGAATTTTTATTTTTTTGAATGAATATGACAATTTTCCACGTGAAAATAAACCTAATTTTTAGTTGCAAAAAAAAATTTTGAACCAAGGGGAAAGCAAAATTTTTTTTAAAAGCTATATAGCTGCATTTTTGGCAAAACAGTTTTTCAGTTGAGTAAGAAAAAAAACTACGAACAAAAAATCTCAATTTTCAAGCAGTAAGGAAATAATTAAGTTTTTACATAAAAAAATGTAATCCTAAAAATGAAAACTCATTTTCTACTAAACAATTAAAGTTCTACTAAAAAGATCAATTTTGAAACATTAAATTGGGTAGTTACATTTCTAGTTAATAGATCATTCTGTTATAAAAAAGTGAATTAAAAAAAATTTTTTTTACGGAATGAAAAATTATTTTTTAATATAAAAATGGAATTTTCGTTAAATTAGTCCAACATCCAACTAAGTAGTTCAATTTTTAACCACAAAAGATAACTTTTCAACTGAACTTTCAAATTTTCAACTAAATTTTCAAAGAATTTTTAAATGAAGAGATAAGCCTACAGCGCATTTGGTAAATGTTCTAAAACAAATAAAAAAGTCTAATAATATCTTTGAATTTTTAACAAAAATGATTTTTCAGTTAAGTAATAAAAAAAACTTCAACCAGATTGGTAAATTTTCAAATCAAAAAGACCAATTTTCAAATATACAGTTGACTTTTTCATCCAAAAACATTAATTTTTAACAAAAAAGTTAATTTTAAGCTAAAAAGCATACACTTTCAACAAACAATGAAATAGTTGTATTTTCATTAAAAAAGAATTATTGTTAACTAAAAAAAAATTTGCCACCAAAAATAACAACTCTCCAACAAAGCAGGTGATTTTTCTATCAAAAAGGATAACTTTTGAAACAAATTATCATATTTTCTAAAAAATTTAAATATAAACTAATAAACAAAAGAGATTTTTGCGATAGAAGTTAATTTTTTTACATACAAGACTTGGTTGGCAATATTTCCTATGCAAACATTATTCTTTCCGGAGAAAAAGAAATGAGGCAGAAAAAAAATTTAATGTCTGAAAATTAAATTATATAATTATAAAAATTTATTTATGAATAAACCAGCTGTTAAAAAAAAATCTTGTATCATTTTATTATCCTAGAGATGTTTGTAAAAAATAAAATAGACATAAACAAAGTAGGTTGTACAATTATAAAAATTATAATTTTTGTCGTTTTTAAACTTTAAGAAAAAATTAGTTAATTCAGTGATTTAAATAGGAAAAACTAAATAATAATAATTTTTATTTGGATAATTATTCGTTTAATATTTTTTTGTATTATGTATTATTTAACTAATTTTTTTTAGTTTATTAGAATAATTTTTATTACGCCTTATTTGTAATAAGGCAACTGAGTTTGGCGTGGAAGCAATCAATACTAAATTTACATAAATTAAAATTTATTTTAAAAAGTTTCACATACGAAGAAGGGAAGGTGGTCAAAATTTTTTCAAAATTTGCCTCACGTGATTTATAGATAGGGAATCTATGACATGAATTTTTTTATTTATTTTCATTGATGATGTAAAATTATTTTTTGCTTTATTCTAATTGGTATCGAATTTTTTAAATTTTATTTTGATAACTTTTAATTTATTTATTTTTTAAATTTGTTAATCTGATGTGTAACTTAATTAAATATCCCTATAGTTAAAATAAATATTGAAAGCAATTTATTATTTTGATATAATTTAATTATAAAACCAGCGCATTCTTATTTGTTTTTCTTCAATTTTTCGATTTTTTCATTTCTTGTGTGCTTCTAATGGTTGTTAATTAAATGTCAATTAATTTCACTATAAATAAATAAAAAGTTTTATTTACTTTCTTAAAAAATTCCGTCTCAAAAAAGTAGACGTAGCCAGTATTTCTGAGACAGTGCAATTGATTACCTCAATTATCAGGACAGCACTTTCAATGAATCATTCACCACTTTTATAGTCGATTATTAATCCATTATTCCTGTTATAATCTGGACTGGAATATGAATTAAATATCATAATTTTTTGTCTGGAGATAATACCTCTTTTTTAGAAAATTAGAACAATGTGAACTAATTACCTTTTTTTTATATTTAATTAATAATTCTAAAAGCCAAAGCACACCACTTTTTTTCTAGGTGTTATTTAAAATTATTATTTTTAAGATAAATACATCTTAGAAAAAAAATGGAAAAATCTAGAATTTACAGAATGTTCAAATTGTTGTATAGGGACTGAAAAACCCTTTTTGGTTCCAAATTCTACTACTTATTTAAAAGTTAAACTACATTGTTGAAAATTTAATTTTTTGGTTAACGATTCGTCGTTTAAATTGAATTATTTATAGTAGCAGTTGAATTATTTATAGTTATAGTTAAATTCTTTAAATTTAACTATTTTGTTAAAAAATTGGCTAGAAAATTAGTTTTTTAGGATGAGAATTTATTTTATGAGTTACACTTTTTAAACAGAAAATTAAATTTTTTTGGCCTAAAAATTTAACTTTTTCATGTCTTGTTAGAATTTTTTTTTACGTAGACATATAATCATCTTGGCTGAAAAAAATTTCCTTGTGTAAAAATTAATGCACTTTGTTGAAAATTCATCTATTTCTTTTTGTTTGTTTTTTTGTTTGTTGAAAATTCATCTTTTGTTTGTTTCTTGAATATTGATCATTCTTTTTTATTTGTTGATTAAAATGGAATTTTTGTTCGAAATTGTGGCTAAATGTTTAACCAGGAGGTTCAGATTTTTTATTTAAAATTAATTATTTTGGTTGAAACTTATTTTTGTTTGTTGAAAATATCGATTAGTTTGTTAAAAATGCATCTCATTTTTGTTGCAAACTCAACATTTTTTCAAAAGTTCGTCTTTTTAGGTTGAAAATTAATTTCTTTTGCAGAAAGTCTCCCTGTAAGGTTGAAATCTGATTCTAGATTTGTTCGAAAATTTATTTTTTTTCATTAAAAATTAATCCTGTTACCTGAAAATTTAACTAGTTAATTTTTTTGTCCAAATTTTTTTTATATGCATTTAAAATTAAATTAAGTAATTTATCAATTTAAATTAATTGTTATTTAAACTTTAAAATCTTCTAGGTTAAATATGTATCTTTTTGGTAAAAAATTAATTTGTTTAGTTGAAAATTTATCATTTTAGTTAACAATTGATTTCTTTGGTTAAAAATATAACTCGCCTCTTTTAAGTTCGATATTCAATTAATTTCGTTGAAATTTCATTTTTTTTTAAATTGAACTTTTTAGTAAAAAATTTGTCTTTGTAGTTTGAAAATTCATTTATTTGTAGAAAATCTAATTATAAGGTAAAAAACTTTACTGGTAAAAAATTGATTTTGTTTCCGCTGAAAATTCATTTCTTTGGTTAAAAGTTTAATTATTAGTTTGAAAATTTATGTATTTTGCCAAAAATAATCTCCTTTATTAAAAAATCAGTTCTTTAACTAAAAAATAATTTGTTAGCTGACGAAATGTTTTTAAAAATTAAACATTAATTTTTCTACCTAAAAAAGTAGCAATTTCATTGTTTGTCGAAAGTTAATCTTTGTTCGTAGACATGTGAGCACATTGGATGAAAATTTATTTACTTCGTTTAAAATTAATTTGTTTTAAATGCATCTTTTTTGGTGGTAAATTGATTTTTTTCGTTAAAAATTAATTTTTTGTCTACAAATTTAACTAGTTAATTTTTTTGTCCAAAATTTATCTTTCTTAATAAACATTTGAAATCAAATTAGGTAATTTATTAATTTAAATGAATTTTTATTTGATATTTAACATCTTCTAGGCTGAAAAATTTATCTTTCTGATAAAAAATTAATTTGCTTGTTCGAAAACTTATCAATTTAGTCAATAATTGATTTCTTTGGTTAAAAATATACCTGTGACTCGTTTTTTGGGGGTTTGATATTCAATTAATTTCGTTGAAATTGTATTTGTTTTAAATTTAACTTTTTGGTAAAAATTTCGTCCTTGTAGTTTAAAAATTTATTTGTTTGTAGAAAATCTAACTATTAGGTTTAAAATTAATTCAAAATTCGTTGGTGGAAAATTAATTCTTTCAAGTATAAATATATTTATTGGTTGAAAATTCATGTCTTTTGTTAAAAATAATCTCCTTTAATAAAAAATCAGTTCTTGGGCTGAAAAATAATTTTTTAGTTAAAAAATTGTTATTTTTTTTTACTGAAACATTAATTTTTTATATGTATCTTTTTTGGTGAGAAATTCATGTTTTTTTTTCGTTGAAAGTTAATTTTTTATCTACGAATTTAACTAGTTATTTTTTGTCCAAAATTTATCTTTCTTAATAAAAATTTGAAATCAAATTATAATTAAATAATTAAAATAAAATATTATTTAAACATCAAAATCGTCTGGGCTGGAAATATATATTTTTCGTAAAAAATTAATTATTTCGGTGTACCATTTATTTATTTCGTTTAAAATTATATTATGAGTTTAAGAATTACTTTATAAATTCAAAATTTGGTTGGAAATTAATTTATTTTGTTTAAAAATACAATTTACTAGTAGAAAATTGATTTTGTTTTTGCTGAAAATTTATTTCTTGGGTTAAAAATTTAACTATTAGTTTGAAAATTTATGTATTTTGTTAAAAATAATCTCCTTTAATAAAAATTGAACATTAATTTTTCTACCTAAAAAAGTAGCAATTTCATTTTTTTTTGGAAATCCTCTCTTTCTTCGTAGACATTTTATCACATTTGTTGAAAACTTATTTACTTTGTTCAAAATTAAGTTTTTTTAAATGTCACTTTTTTGGTGGGAAATTCATATTTTTTTCGTTTAAAATTAAATTTTTACCTACATTTTAAAGTAGTTAATTTTTTCGGTTCAAAATTATTCTTTCGTAATAAAGATTTAAAATCTTATTAATCAATTTATTAATTAAAATTAATTATTATTTAAACATAAAATCGTCTTTTTAAAAAAAAAAATTTAATTAATTTTTTATCTACAAATTTAACTTGTTCATTTATGGTCCAAAATTTATATTTCTTAAAAAAACATTTGAAATTCAGTTAATAAATAAAATTATTATTTTTTAAACTTTAAAATCTTTTGGGCTAAAAAATGGTCTTTTAAGGAAACAATTAATTCGCTTGTTGGAAAATTTATCATTTTAGTTAAAAATTATTTCCTTTTTTTAAAAATACGGTTGTAACTCGTCTTTTTTGCGTAAAAAATAAATTTATCTGGTCGAAATTAATTTTTTTTTGTAAGTTCAACTATTAGTTTGAAAATTAATTCAAGATTTTGTGTAAAAAAATTAATTATTTCGGTAGAAAATTCATTGTTTTGGGTGAAAATTATATTATTAGTTTAAGAATTATTTTATAAATTTAAAATTTTTGTTAAAAATTAATTTATTCTCTTTAAAAAATACCCTTTTTTGGTAGAAAATTGATTTTTCGTTGCTGAAACTTTAGTTACAAATTTAACTATTAGGTTAAATATTTATTTAAAAAATAAAAATTTGGTTAAAAGTTTATGTATTTGTTTAAAAATGAATCTCATTTATTAGAAATATAGTTTTTGGATGAAAAATTACTTTTTTTAGTTGAAAATGTATTTTTTCAAATTAACAATTAATTTTTTCATTTAAAAATGTAGCTGTTTCATTTTTTGTAAAAAAATATCTCTTCATAAGAAGACGAGTATTCAGCTTCGTTCAAAACTCCTTTACGTCGTTAAAAATTAATTTATTCGGTTGAAAATTATATTATTGGTTTAAGCATTTCTTTAAAAATTTAAAATTTGGTTAAAAATGAATTTATTTTGTAAAAAAATACTCTTTATTAGTAGAAAATTGATGTTTTATGTGCTGCAAGTTTATTTTTTTTGTTAAAAATTTAACTATTAGGTTTAATATTTCATTAAAAATTCAAAATTTTTTTTAAAGTTCGTGTATTTTGTTAAAAATTAATATCCTCTAATAGAAAATCAGGCTTTTAGCTGAAAACTCACTTTTTTATTTAAAAATTTATTTTTCATATTAAAAATTTATGTTTTTACATAAAAATGTAGTTGTTTCATTTTTTGTTAAAAATTTATCTTCTCTAGCACATTGGTTAAAAACTCATTTATTTCGTTAAAAATTTATTTATTCATTTAAAACCTTGTCTTATTTTTGTAAATAATTTATTTTTGGGTTAAACATTTTTTTTTTTACAAATTTTTCTTTTTAGCTGGAAAATTTAACATTTTAAACAGATTTTAGTTCATTATTGACTGAAAAATCTTGTTGGGTTTAAAACTCGATTTTTTTGGAATTCTCCTTTCTGGTTAGAAAATTAGTATTTTTTGGTTTAATTTAACTGTTTTTGATTGAAAATTAAAATATTTTTTTTTGTGTGAACATATCAACCGTTACACTTTTTGTTGATCATTTAATTGTTTATAGAAGATTTATAACTTTGGTTAAAAACTGATCCACGCTGTGTTTAAAATTTCGTTTACCTTGGTTTAAAACTATTTATTTTAACTAAAAATTTAACTCTTCTATTTTTAATCACAAATTTATCTTAATGAATTGACAACTCGAATATTTTCTTAAAAATTCATGTACTTTACTTATGTCCTACATAATTACATAAAATATTGTATAAAATCAATTATACAATAAATAAAAAGTAATTTACATTTCAAATGATAAAATTTAAAATAAACATAAGAATTCATGACTTTGCGCGCGTTAATTAGGTGTCGGAAGAAAATCGAAAGTTTTGTCGGAGTGAAGTCTGAGCTAACGAGGTGAATTTGTCATGCGTTCATTAAAAAAGTGGACTCTCAAATGTCATGAACGTTTTCATTAAAAAAAAAATCGTCAAAAAAATAACGCGTGTCTGCTCCTCGTCTTGCTCATAATTACGGGTGAAAAAAATTAATAATAGTAGACTGAAATTTAATTCAATTTATATTTTCATATTAATTCTATCCATGATTTTTAATTTTCTAATGCTTTCAAAGAAATTGAAAATTTTATTATTTTGTTGAAGATGGAACTATTTTGTTAAAAAATTTTTGTCTAGATTTATCTCCTTGGTTATATATTTAATTATTTAATTTGCAGAAATTTAATCTTCATTGTGGAAAATCAAAACTTTTTGACTGCTTGGGTAAAAAAATGCGGCTTGGTTGAAGATTTAAAAATTGGGTGTAAAATTTATTTATTTAGTTGAAAAGTAACTTTTTTATTCAAAGCTAAACTATTTTTATAAAAATTTCACTTTTCTGTAGAAAATTAATTTTTTTTTTAGAAAATCAAATTTTTTGTTTGAAAATTTAAACTTTTAGTAGATAATTCTTAATTTTGGTTTCAAAATTTAACATTTTTATCGTAAATTAACCTTTTGGTCAAAAATTATTTTTTTTTTAAATTTATCTCATCGGTTAAAAATTAAATTATTTTTTATTTTGAAAGTCAATCTATCGGGTTATGATTTTTAAATTAATATTTTTTGTTAAAACTTAATTTTTTTAACATTTATCATTTAAACTCAAAATTCATCTCTTTTATTGAAAAAGCAAATGTTTTGTAGAAAATTCTTTTTTTTCGGTTCAGAATTAATGATTTGCACTAAAAGTTTAAACATTCTATTTCTGGTTAAAAATAAAACCTTTCATTGAGAATAGATCTTTTATGGAAAATGAATCTTCTTGGCGGAAAATTTATTCTGTTTGATTAAAAATAAAACTTTTGGGGTCAAAATTAATCTGTTCAGTTGAGGATTTAAAAAGTGGATAATTTCCCTATTTGATTAAACATAAATTTTTCATAAAAACTATAATTTTTTCATGAAATTTTGATTTTGGGACATAAAAAGTACTTTCTTGTTAAATAATCATATTTTGGGGTTTAAAATTTAACCTTTTCGTAGATAATTCGTCCTTTTGGCTTTAAAATTCAATAATTTTTTAACAAATTATTGCATCTTTTTAAAAATTAAATTAACAATTCCATTTTTGATTCAAAATTGCGCTTTTATTCAAATTTTTATTTTTCCTGGAAAAATAATCTTTTGGGTAAAAATCTTTCATTTCGATTGAAAATGGAACTTTTTGGGCGTAAATTATACTAATTTGCTTAAAAATAAAAAATCTCTTAGAGAATATAACTGTAAGGTTTAAAAATTAACTTTTTTTATTAAAAATGAAACTATTTTTACAGAAAATTCTTCTTTTGTGTTAAAAAAAATTTTTTGGTTGAAAATTCAACCTTTTTCTAGATAATTTGATCTTTTCGTTTTAAAATTAAGTATTTTTGTTAAAAATTAAAGTATTTTGTTCAGAATTGTTGTTTTTTGGCAAAAATCAATCTTCTTACTGAAAAATTTATCTTTTGATTTAAAGTTTAGATTTTTGGTTATAAATTCATCTTTTTTTAGTTAAAAAGTCAAGTAATTGGTTAAAACTTATTAATGGCCGAAAATTCACATTTTTCAAGGGTCATCCACTTTTTAAAAAATTTATTTATTATATTTGGATAAAATTAATCTTTTGGGTTAAAGAATCAACTTCTAGTTTGATCTATTCTGCGGATAATTTATTTTTTATTGTTTCTGTTAAAAATTGAACTATTTTGTTAATTAACATAATATAATCATTCATTAAGAAGACGTTTAAAATGAAAATAATTATATAAATTCAAATTTATCAAAACGTATAGAGACTGAAGTAATAATTAAATTACAGTAACTATTATTTTACGTATATTAGTATTTTTAATTTACAATTATTTACTTGGAACACTTAAATTTTAGCTTTTTGATTGAAGTGATTCAATAAAAAATTTTACAATGTTTAAAAGTATTTATAAAAATTGCAAAAAAAAATTCCAAATTTGTTTTGAAAATGTTAGAAAATCTGTGAAATCTTTGTGAAATTTCTTCAAAAATTAATCCTATAGAATAAAATTTTTTTAATTTTTGAAGGAATTTTAAAAAACCTTTTTTTTTCTCTTGACACTTTTCAAAATTACTAAAAGTCCTTTGTATTCTTATTTTAAATCTTCAATTATTTGGATTTAAAATCCAAAGATTTTAAATCTCCAAATTTTAATATTTTTTTTAATAAATAGAATTTTTTCTCTGAAATGCTTTTAAAATTTGAAAAAATAAAAAATCTTCTAAAAATCTTGTAGATCTCTTGTAGATTTTAAAAAATCTTTTGAAATTTTTGGAATGCTTTTCAAATATTCTTTTGAGCAAACATTTTTCAAATTAAAAAAACACTGATTAAAAATTTTCCTAGTGAACTAAAAAAATGGTAAACTCTTAAAATAATTAAAACAACTTAAAAAAATATATTTTAAAATTTCCAAAAAACTGCATTATATTTATTATTTTCAGCAATCTGCATATTATGGTAAATTTATTGAAATCTTCAAAATTTAAATTATTTCTAAAATATTTTCAAACATTTAAATATTTTTGAAACTTTTTAGAATTTTTTCTAAACTTTTTTAATCTTACAAAACTAAAAAGTTTTGCTTTTAAATTTTTAAAAAAAAAGTAAACAGAAAAAAAATTTTATACAGAATTTATTATTATTTTTAATAATATTTTGGTTGAATAATGCCAGAAGGTTTCGGATCTTTCTAAAATTCTCAAATTCTTCTCTACTTTTCACTCGTAGCGAGGTAATAATTAATTTGATTTTTCTTCTGGTTTAGAAATAATTTTTTTAACTAACAATGTATCTATTCCATTTTTTATTGCAAATTGTACGTTTACTAAAATTTTTATCTTTCCTGGAAAAAGAATCTTCTCGGCACAAAATTTCTTTATTTCGATTGAAAATGGAACTTTTTGGTTCTAAATTAACCTGATTTGCTTGCAAATTGAACAATTTCTAAGAAAATATAACTATTGGGTTAAAAATTAATTTTTTAAATAAAAATGAAACTATTTTCACGCAAAAATTTTTCTTTTGTGTTAAAAAAAATTTTCTGGTTACAAATTCAATCTTTTCTAGATAATTTGATCATAAATTCATCTCTTTCTAGATAAAAATTCAAATATTTGGTTAAAAGTTAGAAACGGCCGAAAGTTAATAATTTTCAAGACTCATCTACTTAAAAAAAATTTATTTATTTTATTTGCATAAAATTAATCTCTCGGGTTAAAGAATCAACTTGTTGGTTAATCTGTGAAATACTTGTGAAATTTCTTCAAAAATTAATCACTTAGAATACAATTTTTTTTAATTTTTGAGGAATTTTAGAGAAGATTTTTTTTTTCTTGACACTTTTCAAAATTCCTAAAAGTCCTTTACATTCTTCCTTTAAAGATTTGGTTTTAAAATATAAACTAAAAAAAAAACTCCTGGAAATCTTGTAGATTTCTTTTGAATGTTTTTCAAATATTCTTTTAAACAAACATTTTTGAAAATGAAAAAAGAAACGATGATTAAAAATTTTTCTGGTAAACTAAAAAAAAAATGTTAACCTTTGAAAATAATTGAGAAAACTTAAAAAATATATTTTAAAATGTCATCTGCATTTTATTGTAAATTTATTAAAAGCTTTTCAAGATTTAAATTAGTTATAAATTTTTTTTAACTTTTAAATATTTCTGAAACCTATTAGAATTTTTTATAAAATTTTTTAATCTTACAAAACTGATCAGATTTACCTTTAAGTTTTCGAAAAAAGGTGAAGAGAAAAAATAATTATTAACGGAATCTATTATCATAATTGTTTAATCAACTTATAATTGTTTCTAACTATATTTTCCTATAGTAATATTAGATTGTTGAAATTTTATATAAATTTTTTACTTTTCGCTATATTTCAATTAAAATAAGGTAAAAATTAATTTCAGGCAACAAAAAGAATAATTTACATAATTTATTATTATTTTTATACTATTCGCTTTGAGTAATGTTAGAAATTTTCGTGTGTTTTTAGTTTTTTTAATTTTTATCCACTTTTTAGTAAGCATGATGAAATAAAAATAAACAAAAGTCATTTAACAAGAAACCATTTTAAATAAACTAATATTTATCACTGAATATTTTTTAAACAAACAGAATTTATATAAAAAGCAAAATGTGAAATTTTCCTGTCGCACGAAACTAATTAAAAGGAAACTTTTTAATTGAGGCCAGAGGTCGAATATTGCAAAACCAATTTGATGTGGTAAAAAAAAACACGCAATTATAAACAGTCATTGAGTTTCTATATCAATAAATATAAAAAATTGCAGCATATCGTTTTAAGATTGTTTTAAATAATAATATTTTTCTTTTCAGGTAATTTATATATTACAATTATAAGTCCCTTAAATTAAATTACATAATAAACAAGATTGTTTTCATTGGTTTAATTAAATTTTTTTTCTTATTGAAATTATTGTTTATTACCTTTTTTACAAAATGTGAAAAGTAGAGTATGATAAATATCATTTTTATTTGAAGAACTCTGTAGAAGAAAAAAAAACGAATCATGTTATATACTAAAGATAAATTTTATGTTGCGATCTGGAACGTCTCATGAACTCCAGAAACATTTTATGACTGTCTTGATAGTATTCAAAAGACGCTTTTCGTATAAAGTAAAGTAACAAAAAATGTAAATTCAATAAAGTGCTATTACCTATCTATTTTATCCAAAAAGAATTCTGAGAACAGAATTCTTATTAAAAGATTTTATCCAAAGATTGTTTTTTATTACCTAACTTTATTGAAAGAAGGTTAATCAACTGATCCAAATGACCCTGAAATCGATTTCATTATTTAGATAAAAATTATTTGAAAAAATTTTGTTTAAATAAAAAAAAAATATTGAGTGGAACTAAGCCGTGAAAAAAATTGAAGAAGTTATAAAATATTATGACCAAATAATAAATAAAAAATCAACTTAGAGGCAACTACAAGAGTTTTAACGAAAATATTTTTTTCAACCAAAAGGATGAATTTGCAAGGGAAAAGATTCATATTTTCGTACCAATAAAAAATGATTCTTTATGAAATTCATGAAATTCAACTACACAACAGAATATTAAACTAAAAAAGATAAATTTTTAACAAACAATATAATTTTTTAATTTTCACTTGACAAAACGATCAATTTTTAACCAAAAAGGTTAACTTCCTATCAAAGCAGGATGAGTTTTCAATTAGATAGAAAAATTTTTAAACAAGAATGATAAATTTTTAGCTACAAAATTCAGAAATTTGATTTTCAGATAAAAAAATTCATTTACGAAAAAAGTAGTTTTTGATAAAAAAGTGAATTTTGCAACGAAATAAATAAATGATCGACTAAATGATTGACTTGCAACGAAAAATGGAATTTTTCACAAAATAATTTAATTAATATAATAATAATAATTTCGATCAAAGAGGTGAATTTTGTACTACAAATGCGAAATTGCAACTGAAAAATATAATTCCTAAACCAAAAGTGAAATAGCTACGTTTTCTGGTGTTATAATTTTTTTTAATTGAGAAATATAGTTAAATTTTAAACCAAGAAAAAAATTCTTAGTTGCATTATTGAATCTTCTGCCAAATAAACGAATTTTTGGATACACTTTTAATTTTTATTCAATATTTCTGTATTTCTAACCAAGGAGGTTAAGGTTTTTAGCAGAAAAGACGAATTTACCAAAAATAGTTTAATTTTCTACCAAGATCCAATAAATAAGTTAATTTTGAATGAAATAGTTGAATTTTCAATTTAAAAATATAATTTTACAACTAAAAATTAAATAAATACATTTTTAGTTAACAGAATTTTTTTAATGGAAATCAAATATTTTAAATGGGAAGATAAGAGGGAAGTAATGGTAAAGAAGAGGATGTTATATGGGAGCTTGGAGAGAATAGAGGATGATTT
>JAAAKG020136971.1:0-13036 GCA_010014905.2 Druon quercuslanigerum
ATATCAAAAATCTTTTCCCCTACAATCAATTGTAAATAAGCTACAAAAGGAGCCACTTCCAACAAAATTTTTCCACTCCAGCATTAGTTTCGAGTCAGTTTTCGTTATCACTACTTGTACCTATAAACAATGCAGATCGTCACTTTATTCTTTGCCTGCGTGGCTTTGCTCAATTTCGAAAGTATGTGCTTGTAACATTATATGAATTATCCTAATTATCCTCATTTTTAACTATGTTTCTAAATGTATTATGAAAAATTTTTAACTTAGATGCTGCTATCAATGTTCATATTTACTTTGATTTAGTGCTACGTAGCAGGATTGAAATCTTGGAACATATGGAAATAAATAATAAGGTTCACCTCAATGTTAACTTTATTTATAATTATTAAACAAAAATTTATCTTCTAATGGACCAGCATAAAATTGACTATGCCAATTTGTATTTGAAAATTTTCTGTAAAGAATACTTCCATCCAGCGCCACGTTGCCAGATCCAAACCTTGTAACATATGGAAACTAAAAATGGACTTTAATACATATTTCACTATATCAACTTTGCATTTGAGAATTTGTTCAAACAAAAATTTCCGTTCAGTGGCAGGTTGCCAGATTGAAATATTGTAACGTTTAAAAATCTATGGTGTGGTAGAGAAATGCAAATTTCACGCTTTGTGTTTACTTTTAACACTCATTATTGAAATACTCGAAAGAAATGATAAGAAATGTATTAAGGAAAAAATAATAATAATTGCTTGCAAGTATTTTATCCATAAGCCTACCTAAGGAATTAAAAGCCAATGAAAAAAAATAATCCGGAGAAGCAAAATCTCAAAAAAAAATTTAAATATGCAAAGTTTTAATTTTTTGTTCTCATTAATTATTTTATTATTTAACGACATCATATATGCATAATAAATCATCTTTTGAAGGGAATATGATTAAAATAGACTTTTTAAAACAAGATTTTGCGAACAACTTTTGTTTTGAATAATTTTTTATCGTAAAATATTTTCTTTAGCACGTTTTAGACTACATTAAAACATTTGATAAGTACATGTCAAGGCATAATTAGACCTCGTAAATATGTCCTGATTGTATAACTTTAAATTGCCGAAATATAAATATAGATAACAAAGTTCGAAGTAAAATTGCGCGACGATCAAGAGTACCAGCGACTAGCGAAAGAAGGCAAACATTTGAAACAGTCCCGCTAAAGGAAGAGTTTAAATGAAATCCACAATTTCGACAGCTGGACTATCACATAGAAATCAGTTCAATTTTAATAATCACAGTGGGGATGGGGGTTTACCCAACCACAAAATAACAAACAGTCAACATATCTAAAAATGAATACTTTTTTTTTATTTAATCCTTGTACTTGACAGTTTCGCGAGTTACCCAATTCTTGCCATCTTACCAGCGTGTGATTGACTCCTTTTACACATTTACAAACCAAATTTGCCAATCACACGCGAAATCAGAACTTTGAGTGACGAGATGCCTCCAGTTCAGAGGAGTGAGGAGCGAATTACAACAAATAAACTAAGAAAATCAACTTTATTCCGGAATCACGAAGCTGAGTCTGCCGTAACACGCAATTAGTTCGCCATTCCGAGGTCGCCGCAGCACGGAAGAATTATACCGAAGAGGAAGTACAAAAAAAATTATAAAAGAGAACACCGACTTACCGATGGCAAACAATTAAGAATGTGTAGATACGTTGCCGGAGGGAGTGAAACCGTTTCTTAACCATAAAACACAAAGAATAATAACCCGCACAGAGGGCACTTAGAGCGGCGATTCTTTTTGGCCTTATAAATACCGCCCCAGTGATTTTCCGAGTTCAACGAAATTGGTTACCTGTCTACTGGACACGTATTGCTCCTGTCTAAAATTCATAGTTTTTGTAGATTTTCTTTTTTTTTTTAATAAGACACGAGAGTGATTTAATACCACGCTATGCAAATGCTGCCGGAAGGGTTGCCTGCGCCTCGTTGCTCCAATTAACCAATAGCGGCGCAGGTCTTACGCGCGAAACTTTGATACACCCAGCACGAATTCGCGGGAATTTTTATATCCATTATGGCTACCGGAAGTCTCCAAGCTCATCCTAACGACAGAGTCATAAAAGGAATCAAATCATAAGAAAGATTTTCGACACTTTTAGCAGCAGTAATGCGGTCAAGCTTTATTTTCTTACTTAAACCAGCTACGTGATGGCGCACTTCTCACTTGGCCCCCACATCGGCCTTTGTCCACTTATGCTGGAAAAAGACCAAAAGATACCTAACCGTTCACCAGTTCTTGCGTAGTTGTATCTCATGTGCATGGCGCTAAGAAAGACAGACAAAACTGGTGACTATCGTTTTCCCTCTCCTAATGGTCATGGATGACACACTGTAGTTTTGTGGTTGGGCTTCCAAATTGCGAATTCCTATGGTGGTGTTCCTAGGGTAGAAGAGGGAAGAAATCTCGCGACGTCCCCTTCCTTAGTGTATGCATTCTAGAATGAGACACCTGGGCTGTTGGATTCTTCCTCTCTTTCTGTCTCGTCGTAGCGAGTGGTTAGAGCCATTACAGCATCAGGCTTGTCCTCTTGCCAACCCTGCATACGCAGTCGTACATGCTGCGCCTTCTTATTTTTGACAGCTATCCCACTCGTCGTAGAAATATACATATGCAAGAAAAAAAACAGAAGTGAAAACAATTTCAATATTTATTTTCTACCAAACGAAAGTCCTCCCTGAGAAGAAAAGGAAAGGAAACGAAAGAACTTTCGTTCTTCATTATGCCCATTGTAAAGGAATCACCTCTAATTGTGAAAGCTGAATTATATACGACATTGGTAACGTTAGGTAAAGTGACAGGTGAAAAACACCTCGAAAAATACATTTAAATTTATAGAGGCAAAACTTTAAAAATTTATCACAGTCTACGGCAGTTTTTTATAACAATTATTTTCAACTTTCATGTTACGTTTTGCTTTTTAGGTGTTTTATAAAATTTTGCAACGATTAAATGTTACATCAAATGTAATTCTTTCGAAAAATTACAATTCATTCTAAAGATGGAACCTATAACTGTTTTTTTTTATATTAAAAAGAAAGTGTTTTGCAATGTTTGTATTCATATTGTTTTAAACTTTTAGAACGCGTGAACAAAATTCGTATCATTCTACGTGGTATAATACAATGACCAAGAAGGGGGTTCTAAGAGGTTTGGCAGCATAACAAAAAAATGATAAGATAAGGTCATCAATAGGTAAAAGGTGAAATATATAATGGTGGAAGAGAAGTTTTGGGTGAGGCGGGAAACGAAAGAAAAATCTGTGAGAAATCGGTAATTACACATATTAAAGGGAGGGATAAAGCATATAAAACGAGTACCATAAAACGCTAACTCGCCAAATTTTCATAATTTAGTTTTTTGGCTTTTTGTATTTTTAAATCTATCATACATGTCGTACATATCGGGGCGAAAGTAAAATTAGCGGATCAAAGGTAAAATCAGTAGAATCAGTAAAAATCAGTCAAATTAGTCCACGAATCTATCCGAATTTGAGCCGCGAACAAAACTATAGAAAAATGCGTCCGACCCGCTTTTCAGAAACAAAAGTTGGCCATGGTCCAGAGTGGAATAAAGTACTATATGCAACAGGGAACGTAAGTAGATTTTGCCGTCCGGTAATTACTGCCTTTTAGAGAAGATTGGGCAGTAAACTTAACCGTGGGAAAAATCTGCTCCTTTAGCCCCTTGTTGCATAATGTACTATTTCGTTCTCTAGAAAAATTGTTGTCGTCTTGAAATTTGTTAGACAAGAGTGGGTAATAATTAATAAAGGTAGGGTCTGCTGAAGAAGAAGAAAAATTCGGTTAAGAAGATTCGGAACAGGAGCAGACAATTTTTAATTTATCATGTGTGTCGATTATATGACTATCTGACCTTATTTTCACTTCACTTTCACTAAAACATTTATTTTTTTCAGTTGTTTGTCTAGATTTTATGTCCATCTTTTGTGATAGAGGTAAACGTGAAAGTAAATTGAAAAGACTACATTATTGACCCTATGTAGAAATGGAAGTTTGGGTGAGATATCCCTAATCCCGCTGTCCAAGTACTTTTTTGGAAAGCAGTTACTTTTTCATTGTACTAAAATATTATTAAAATGCTTTTAACAGGAGTCATAGCTAGTTTGAATGGTGATACCCGAAGGCGTGGCAGAGATGGTGCTGCATTACGAAATCCCTATTCAGGTAATGCTAATGTTCTATCCCGCTGCTTAAATTGTGATCTATTGACTAGCGGTAATTTTTCCACTACACACAAATTTTATAAATCTCTCTTCCACCGAGGTAGGTGCTAGGGAGAATGGTGGTCTACCAAGGCGTCGTAGAGTTAATGCTGCATTACGAAATCTCCATCCAGGTAATGCTAATGGTCCATCCTGTTGCCTCAGGGCTTACCTTCTGATTAACAGTTACTTTTACAGTATACACAAATTTCATAAATCTCTTTTTGTAGTTCTCCGTGCTTGGGCTAATCATCATCATACTCATCCTATTGAAATACAAAATACTGCTGCTAACCGTTCACAAAACATAATATTTATAAAAAGAGTGGTGAATGGACATTTAGCACATTGGCATTTGCTAAAAGGAGATCTTGTTCCTGATTTAAGAATTGCTACATGCGACGGTCCACATGGATACGCTGTTGTTGATCTCAGTGACAGTCACCAATTATATGCATGTATGAAACCCTGTATGTTTCATCGAGAGTATAGAGACAGAGAGCATAACGGTGGTGTTTCAGTGTTCCTCGCTACTGTATTTAGAGCAGGCAGGCCTGATTTGGAAGCTGTTCTTGCGCCCAGCGATGCCCGGTCAATGCTTAACTCTGAAGGACTTCTGTATTATGGAGAAAATGCAATTGGAATTCTAGACACGCAAGCAGTCGGGCACGTCCAGTATAGAAGGTCCGATCGAATTAATCCAATTTATGTTGATGGAGACTTATATCATTTCCCGGAACCAGAGTAAAGAACTTAAACTGATTCAAAGAAAATCGATTCGCTGAAATATCCCAAGCTGAAAAATTGATCTAATATGGATCGATGTTCAAATTCTTTGAAGTTCCATGGATTAATCATTTTTAAAAGGGGTTTGTGCTAGTGAATAATAAATAAAAGATTTTACACTACAACTTTCAAATCAAAATTCAATAAAATACAATATTTTAAGAAAAAAATTTCTTGGGGAAGAGATGCCTCTGGGGAGACTTTCCGCAGTTTTGCCATCTTAGAAACTACTTAGAAAATATTGGTAGTAGTGATATGCTGCTGGGAAGAGTTTCCGCAGTTTCGCCATCTTTTGAAGTACTTAAAAAAATTTATTTGGGAAGAGATGCCGCTGGGGAGACTTGTCCCAGTTTTGCCATCTTTGAAAGCAGTTAGGAACTTTTCTTGGAAAAGAGATGTCGCTTCCAAAACTTGATGCAGTCTTTTCATTTTTGGAAGTACTTAAATAAACTTCTTGAGAAAGAGATGCTGCTGTAGATATCTGCATTTCTGCCATATTTGAAACTACCGAGAAAATTTCAATTTGGGTGGGATGCCACTAGGGAGACTTGCCGCAGTTATTCCATTTTTTAAACTACAAACAACATTTTTGTTGGAGAGACTTTCTGCAATTTGTCCATCTTCAAAAATAGTTTTAAAAATTTTTGAGCGAGAGATGCCACTGGGGAGACATGCCGCATTTTTGCAATCTTTGAAAGTACTTAAGAACTTTTTTTTGGGAAAGAGATGCCCCTTGGGAGACTTTTCGCTGGTAGGAGATGTCGAAGATGTTGACAGAATACGATATGATTTCTATAATTTTAATATGCAATAATTTAAAAGTCGGTTTTTATATTCAAGAAACTGTGAGAAATCAACCTACTCTTGTTTAATGAGTTAAGAGCTGTCAGGAAAATTACGTATGCAAACAATATTGTATTTCTATATAAATCATAAATTAAAATATTATAAAAACCATTAAAATCTTAAATCGACTTAACTGGATAATTAAACGAATTTCGCCTGGAAGAATATGAGAAATCCTTATTTTAGTTAAGTGATTGCAATTAAGTCCAGAGCAGATGGACTTAAAATTAATTAGCATTCACTTCATAATCACTTTCAATAATGCGCTGTGAAACCTAAGATTTGAAATTTAGTTAACTAACAAACAAATATCTGAATCCCCATTTAAAATTAATTGTATATCATTATTATTCTGTAAATTTTTTATTAAACCAGATGATAACGGAAACTATTTATGTGATTCGAAACATTTTTATATATTTTATTATAATTCTTCGCGTTCGTGCGGATGATAAATAATACAAATAGAGACACAAGTTTAAAGATCAAAAAGTCTAAAAATACTATTGCAAGGTGAAAATATTAAAAAATACATTCATAGGAGAAAGCACCTTTAATATTTACGCTGCATGCTTTCATTTTTTCTAAAATCAATAGTATTGCCCTTTCTGACAAATAGAAAGATAACGCAGTTATGTGAATAATATTTATTTTTTTCACCTAAGAAATTATTTTGTATATTTTATTGGGTACAAGACAGTTTGTAATAATAATCAGGGGTTTAAAAGAATCTTGGATCATTTTCCATATAATTTTAAGATAGGTGGTAAACTTGAAGAATAGTTTCTTCTAATAAAAACACACAAAAGAAACAAGGGGTTTACTAAAGTTGTGGCTTGAATAATTGTTGTCTTTTTTAAAACATGCAAATAAGCTTTAAATAATATTTATTAACTAGATAAAATTTCGAAGTTCACAAATACGAAAAATACTGGCTTTTTTGAATAAAGAAACGTTTATACAATTCATTTTAAAGTATTATTTATTTTTCTCTGAAGTACGTTATCAAAATATATAATGAAAACCATAACAAATTAGGCATTTCATGTTGATAATTATCAGAGCATATCAATTTAGTGTTAATATTTTTCTTCATAACATTATTATTCAGAATGGGATGTCAATCAATCAAAAGCGAGGTTCATGTCGGATGGCAATACGAATTTTTAAGGCTGGTCGCGGGAAGTGGTGGAAAAACTGATGCCTAAAAGTATCCGTAGGCAATACTGGTTCATTCACCATTCCATTTATGCGTACTTTAACCCAACCATGAATACCACCAGCTTCATGATCTATGAATGGATACAAATATCCATCACGAACAATTCCAATGATGTAACCATTTTCCACTTCTACTGGAAATAAGATATCAATTGGTAACTCATCCGGAAATGGTAGAACAAAGTCGTACTCCTCAACATTATTAGTTAAATCATATTCTGCTACCGGTTCAGGGTGAACTGCGTTATCTTTATGTGGATAAGCTAATTCTGAAAAAAAGAAAGCATAAGTCCCAAAAAATTCATTGGACTAATCATTGAGTTAACTTAATAAACTTTAGCAAGAAAAAATATTTTTACAGAAGAACAATTAATGGAAAATTTATTGCATCAGGAATTGTCATATTGTTTGATCATTTGGCAATAAATAATTCTAAATATAGCTTAATATATAATATAATATAATATAGATAAACTTGTATGCTCTATGACTTTATAAAACTTATTTATTTAATTAAAAACAAATTTTAACTTCTTTTTGAAGATTCCATCTTTATTCTTAGAAACCTTAAAAATTACGATTGAACGTTTTCCTGAATAAGGAAGATGTTTTAGTGAAACAAGGATTATGATCTATAAAATAAACATAATCTGCTTATTGAAACCTTTTCGTATATAGATATTATTATATTTACCAATATTTTTAGGAAAAACCATCAAGGTGCAACACATAGTAGAAATTAGAGTTCTCATTTTCTTGCAATAATATGAAAAAACTTGTGAAGAATGGTTTAAATTATATCACTCGTTAATCATTAGCAATTATTTGTATAACGTGTGATTTTAATTTTCAGCTAATGTTGCTTAGGTTTTTCATATCTGTCTAAGATACGGTTAGAGTATTTTATGCTTGTTAGAGGATAAGTAATCATTTTGACAAATATGGAATAAACATATTCCCTTAATTCTCACCTGTTCATATATGTTTATTATTATATCTGCCAATAATATTAAAAAATAATCGTGCAGCTGATAAATATTACTTAAATTATTTCAAAATATGCGAGTCTTTATCTTATGCGTCATTATAAAACATGTGTATTTTATGAATCGCGAGAATATGTTGCCCTTATGATAAATTTACTTCAGATTTTATCTTCTTGTATATTTGCTATAAATTTAGAAGCTTAAAAATTAGTCCCAGATACTTAAATAATTATAAGCATGAATGTCTTTTTAATGCGCAATGCCTTGAGAATTGTTTTCGGTATAAGTGTAAAATATGATGTTTTATCAATAATGCGTTATTGCTATATTTTTTATTTTATTTTTGAATAATAAAACGCTGCTATTTCGTAATAAGGAATCTGTTAAAAATAAGCGAAAAAGTCATTCAAGATTCAGTTCACGTGTATTCAAATTTTAAAAACTTTTAGTATTGGGCATGACATGTCTTTATTTCTCACTGGACAATCAATCTACTCTCTTATTACTAAAAAATGATTTTTTGTCAGACTTTGCAGCAACATTATACATATTTGTTGCAACATTGTTTTATTTATTTCTGACTTCCCGTAATTTAAAATAGAAACACTTGATTACTCTACGGCAGGTTTGATTTTTTCAGAAATATTTCCGTTGTTTTACCTCTGCTATAGTTTTAATTATGTACAACATTTTTTCAGAACTGAAAAATCAGTATGCGTGCCACAAAAATGCATAAGATGTTTAATAAGAATATGCTACCCTAAAGAATGTTAAACGGTTTGTATTGAGAATTATTTTATTAATGTTTCAAAAATTTAATAAATTATACTGAATTTTGAGATGTTTTGAGATGCATATCTATGCTAGTTGCTATTTCATTTATCATTCTAACTTAATTGTATTTCATTTACCATAAACACTTAGATATATGACATTATATATGTACTGATTTCAAATCATATTATTACGTAATGGAAATATAAATAATTTAGTGTATAATTTATAGCAACATTTATGGTGCGTATGCACACTCTGTGCTACCAGAAATACTCAGAGCTTCAGCACGTTTCGCATCAGTGATTGCAAAATCAAGGTGCTTACCACTGAAGAAACTGGATATGCACGCGGAGCGCTTTCTCAACCACTACATTCAGTTTGTGGGGTCCTTCTATCACACACTGAACAAGTCAAAGCTGCTGGAAACGAAGCAACACATTCCTGAAAAAATACGAATGTTATCTGATTCAAGGAGGAAAATACAGAACAGGGAGATATGGATAAGGAAGGTTCAACAGTTTCTTGCTAACCCATTGCGCCTCTTTAGCGTTATCCCTGTTACTGTCAGAAATCCACACAAGCCGAACGAGGTAGAGACTTTTTGGAGAAGAATAAAAGAACCCGAAAACACTATAGCTCAATGAACATACTGATAATATCATCCACTTCAAGCAGTTTTGTGGCAACCTTATAAAATGTGAGAAGGGTTGTCCGTTAATCACTGCTGAAGAGGTGAAAAAGTATTTAGGGACATAAAGAACTTTTTAGCTGCAGCAGCAGATGGTATCAAGAACTTGTAGTAGAAGAAGTTTACTCCTACACACCAATATCTGGCTCGGATATGCATCTTATATTTAAGGTTGGAAACGCCCATTCCATAGGGGATGGTGTTAGGACACACTATACTCTTACCGAAAAAAGTTAACTTGTCCAACCCAGACAATTGCATGCCAATAACTTGGTTGAATACACTGTATAAGACTTTTACAGATGTCCTGAAGAACAGGATTGTTTGAAGAATTGAACCTATATGGAATGAGAATTACGAATAATGGGGCTCTAAAGAAGGTACAGCAGGAGGCCGAGAGAACCTGCTAATTAACAGGTGCGTCTGCAAAACGCAGCAGCCCATCATCGCGTCCTACCAGTGGCCTGAATTAACTCCCGAAAAGCTTTCGTTTTAACCTCTCGTAAACTTATCATCGGCCTGTTGGAAAGCTTGAAGGTTCATCCATACATAGTGAGATGCATAGAAAGATTGATGCCTCTTTGGAAAACTTGATTTACTATCTCATGTGAAAAATATCGAATGACAACGTAGAACGTCACCTTCTACAGGGGCGTCTTTCACGGCGGCACCATGAGGCCTCTGCTTGTTTGCATCACTCTTCTGCCTCTATTTTTCGCACTACGTAATTCTTCTGGATATCTCTTTGGCGACACTACACATCGCGAGCACAAGGTCATACATGTATTTTATATGGATATGGCTTCTGGTAAAGGCAAACTTTGGAGTGCTTTAAGTATTAGCAAAAAGTACACAGAAGAGGTTGGTATGTACTTTAAATTGGAAAAGTGTGTCAAAATTAATCTCAAGAAAGGAAAAAATTTTGGCGTTTCCAAGGACCCTGAGCCTGTTGATATAAGTGTTATTAGACATCTTGAAATTGGCAAGATCTATACATACCTGGGCGTGCCGCAAAGTTGCATTTAGGTCTCAGCATCAGTAAAGGAGTCTTCCCGAACCAGATACAAGCATCTTTTTTAGAAGATTTGGTCTCCAAATCTGACGGCGTTGAGCAAGGTATTTGCGATTAACACACTTGCCGCCCTGGTTCTACTTTATTCGTTTGGGGTAGTTCAATGGACGAAGAACGCGCCTAAGGCTCTTGACATCACCACGCGTAAGCTCATACATATGTTTAAGAGCTTGCACATCAATTCTTCTATTCCACTCTAAGATAATTGGCAAAGGAGCATTCCTTTGCAAAGCCGCGGAACAGGCATCCGAGATAATTAGCTTGAATTTCAATATCAGAATTGAGGAAAGTGCATTACTTTATGTAAGTGCTTCTTTTCTAGAAGCCAAAGTAAAGAAAGCAGAGATTACAAATTCCGCCAAAATCTACTTGAAAATAAAATGGAAGGAAACTTTTACAGGCATGTTGAAGAAAAGTTTTTGTCAAAGGAGCAAACTTTTTCTTTTCTCAAATCAGCAGGGAATAAATCAGGTACAAAGGGTTTTATTTTCCATACATACTATCTGGGTGCCCAACCCACGCGGGAACTACGTATCTCTATAGGCATAATGTAACCCTAAGAGTGCCCTTTAATCATCTTTGTCGCTCTTGCTGTTTAGCCGTGCTAAATTTTCTGTAGATACAATTTTTGATAGCATACTCCAATGAATAATCGAGGCCTGACATCCTTCTTCCAGACTTCGAGAAACGAACCATATTCGTGATTGAATTTTTGGCTCCGGCGGACAAAAGACTCCACGTATTTTCTAAAATATGTATACCCACGCCTACATTTTGTATGTTCAAGTGAGGTAAATTATAAACGAGGTTCATGTCGGATGGCAATGCGAATTTTTGTGACTGGTCGCGAAAAGTGTTTAAAGATTTGACACCTAAAAGTATCCGTAGTTAATACTGGTTTATTGACCATGTTATCTATGTGTATTTTCATCCAACTCCATTCAAATTCATCCAAATGCCATGACGAAAGTTGTCGAGAGAAATAGCGAAAGCTTTTTTTTTTATTTGCTACTCAACCCTTAATTTCAACTCGATTACATTTCAGAATCCCTTACTTCCTAAATTTGCACATTTCTTTTATTTTTTAAGAAGGAAGCTTTACAAAAAGCACATTAAAAAATAATTAAAGGGTATTTGCTAATTGGGGGATTTTTAGATTTTCGAGCTTCTAGAATTTTTGTAGATATCTTTTTCCCTTTTTTTAAAAAATATTTGCATCTTCTTTAACATCTTTTTAGATGAATAATCTTAAAGTTATTATCTTAAAAAACTGAAAAAGGGGTTGATCTTACGGAATTTTTCTTTTGTTTGATGTAAATGTTTCACTGCCCCTTACTTCCCCAACCACCCGTCACCCCTCTGCCGATTAGATTTGAGAAATCTTTACTTCCCAAATTCACATATTTATTTTATTAAAAACATAATTGGGTCTATAGAATAAACATAATATGCTTATTCAGACTTTTTTAAAAATAGATTTTGTAATATTTACAAATGTGATTAGGAAAAAAGATCAAGATAAAACACACCATGTTAATTATCAAAGTTCTACAATTCTTACAATTCTTAATTAAAATATAACACACTATCTAGATACTTATACTGTTGTTAAGAATTTAAACAAAAAAGCAAACATATTAAAGCCAGAGAAAATTTTTAATTAATTTTCCACGTCATGGTGTATTGCCAGAAAATATGACTGATGCTACGAATAATGTAAAGAATTTACAGTTTTTTAGTGTTTCGGCGAAGAATCATGTTAACTTCATGATTCCTTAGAACCTCGTTTATTGAATGATGAAATCATACTAACATGTTATAAAATATTTACAACGATTTCGCAATTGGTTTAAATCAAGAACAACGTTTAAAGAAAAAATTTCAGAATAGTACAACCCTGCTAGCTTCTAATGTGCTGTTATAACAAATCCAAATTGCTGGTTCAACAAATCCATTTAGATGTAGCAGGAGATCTTACTTTGCTCTCACAGCACTGTTGTATTTGTTAATTTTGAAATTAAGCGTGCCAACCGATCTGCTATGCTACTACGCTGTAGTCGATAGCCATTATGACTTATCAATTTCGTCAATTGAAGAAGAATCATTCAGAATGTTTTTTTTCAGTAAAATCGAATTGATTTAAAATCTTAAATTTATATTTTGAATAAATCTCGTCTCGCAATTTTATATAGTTTATACCGAATTTTCAGAGATACGTCACAATTGTGACACTTTATTTTTTTATATAAATAAACAAAAACTTAATAATTTCTGATATACAATAATTTATAGGAGAGCTGCATCAGTTTTCAGTGATTACATTTCATAAATGGCGCGCGACTTCTTCTGATTGCGCATGCGCCGCT
>JAAAKG020136972.1:0-13036 GCA_010014905.2 Druon quercuslanigerum
TAATAATTATAATTATAATAATAATTAAAACACTTTTCTTAACTCGAAAAGTAACAAGAATAAATTCTTTTATAATTGAAACACTTTTACCAGCTCAAGAAGTATCAATAATAATTTTTTTTATAAATAAACACTTTTTCGAGCTCGAAAAGCATCAACAATAATCTCTTTTATAACTAAAAAACTTTCCCCATCTCGAAAAAAAGAATAATTTATTTTATAATTAAAACATTTTTCCAGCTCGTAAACTGCCAAGAATAATTTCTTTTATGATTAAAAAACTTTTCCCAGCTCGAAAAATATCAAGAATAATTTCTTTCATAGTAGAAACGTATTTCCAGATTTTAAACTACTAACTAAGTGTAAACTTACACATGCCCTTAACATTAATTAATATTTGTACGATCATTTTTCTCGTGATTTTCTAATAAATAAAATAAATTGGATTTGAATATCGCGCGTATTTTGGAACTTCCGATTCCGGTTATATAGCACCAATAAAATGCGAGTAAATCTGTCTCAACTCTACTTAAAGGATCTCTAAACAGCTCATACAAATTTAAAACCATTCGATAAGATTTTTTTTTTCAATGACGTCTTGTTCAATAGAAAATTTATTTATGTATTTATTTTTAAACTGAATATTTTTCTATTTTTCTTCATTATTATTTATTAATAATATAGTAAAAATATTCAAAGTCAATTCATATAAAGCTAATATTTTTTGCCTATAACTTTTTCATTTATTTTTCTCTTAATAAACCTAGACTTTCAAAATGTTTATCACTTAAACGAAATATATATTTTAATAATAAGTAGTCAATTTCACAACTAGTGTGAAGTTTGCTGTACGAGCAAGAGGCGAATCGAAGGAGAGTTGTGAACGAGTTGAAGGCGCGCAGAAGACGAGCTGTAATCGAGTCGAAGACAAGCCGGAAACAGCCCGAAGATGAGGCAATGGAAATTAGTGCAAACTTCGCAAGATTTGCAACTGTCTAATTTCAGCACCTGTTGCGCACGATATTTTTTGTAACAAATGTAGCAAATTTTCGATTTGAAAGACCATAAAAATAATTTTTTCGGAAATTTGTGGTAATTTTTGGAAATTTATGGTAAAATTATAAAAAATCAACGAAAAGTACTGAATAGTTCCAGAAATGTAAGATATCCAAAGCTTTTTGAAAGAAATCCAAAATCTTACAAATTTACGGAAATTTATGAAAAATTGCTAAATTTCCGGTTTATGGAAAATTGCTAATTACCATACATTTAGGTATCCAAAAATTTCTCAAATTTTCGTTCATTTATCGTTACCAGATGGTACTTGTTCAGTAATTTATGGTAACTTATCACTTCGCGTTTTCCCGATGACTATTCAGTTTTTGATTCACAATCAGTCACATCATAATGAATAAGGTTATAATTCCAGCAGTCTTTGGATAATGTCCATTTCTGGAAATTTTCGATCATTTACAAATTCACCGAAAAATTTGTTTTCATTGTTTCTCAAATTAAATGTTTCTCACATATATAAAAAAAACAATGTGTAACAGGTGCTGAAAGTAGACAGTTAACTCTCGTGAAATTTACATTACTTACCAACGGCTCATCTTCTGGTCGTTTCCGGCTCATATTTGACTCGCCTCTGGTTCGTAAATCAAACTTTACACTCGTGTGGAACTTGTAGCACAATATACTATTTCACGAAACATAGTCAAAATTGTAAGTCAGATGGAACTATAAGAAGTACGATATGCAAAATTTCTCATCCACCCCTATAATTAAATTTTTTGTGGTCGAAACCCCTTTTTCTGGTAGGTGTAATGTGTGTATAATAATTCATACGCCACCACTTTTTAATTGGATTCCCAATTTTCTTACGTATCAAAGTAAAAAAAAAATACCTTTCTAACCACAAATGTATTATTTTATCAGGATAAAAAATTAAAATGTTATAATCAAAAGTATTTTTAAGTTTCTTATTTGTTCCGATTTTTCCAACTTTAGGAACAATTTAATGGCATTTTTAAATTAAATATTTTTTTGGATTTAATATACTGAAAGTGCGTCAAATTACATGCGTAACAAGGGCGTACGCAGAGGGTGGCAGGAAGGGGATGTGCCCCCCCCCCCTAAGTGACCGCAAGTTTTTGTTTTCGGAATCTTTAAAAAAAAAGTAAGTTTTCCATTAATCCCTCTCCCACTCCCGCCCTTAATCGAGATCCTTCGTACTTTGCCCTTTCCTCATCGAAATCCTGATTTCGCCCTTGGCACGTAATGAGCTTTTTTGATAAAAATTGGTTTCAATTTGACTGAATTATCAAAACTATTTGCAGCGTTTTAACCCTGTCATACAAATGGGTCGATTACGACCCAGTCCAATTTTCCCGCTAAGTATTTCCGAAACCCAAAGATGGTGAGGTTTGACCCCCCTCCATAAAAAAACTTCTTGGTAGTGGAAACTGAACTGAAAAGGGACGCTTTAATTGTACATTGTGTTTCCAAGAAAGAAAGATTTTTAATCAAGCTTGTGCCTTAAACGACCAACCTGTGTGACCGCTTTAGTTTTTCGCGACGATTTGGATAAATCCTCATTTGCAGATGTATATCTACGAAGTTAGAAAAAAGAAAAAGGTGTGCAATATGCCCATCGAAGGATGATAAAAAACGTAAAATTTTTGCGCGATTTGTGAAATGCCGGTGTGTGAAGAACATCGCACGAACTTCTGTAAAGATATTGTTCCTTTAATTATTTACTCTCATATAATTTTGTAAAACTTTAAAACAAATTTTCTTATGAAACTTAGATCATTACATGATAAATAAATGTTGATTTTTTAAAGAAAAGTGGATTTTTTAATAATTTATTATATGCATGAATTGCAAAAAATTACCATATTTTCAAGTGTGCAAAAAAATATAGTTTTTGGAACTGGAAGACATAGGACTATAGTTTTCGCACAGTTCATGATTTGATCTTTAAAAACCTAAAGTACAGTTTCTTAATATTTATTTATTTCAAAGTTATGAATTTGTTAACTAAATTTCCATTTTCTCAAGTTTTTGTTTATATTTAGATTTTTATCTTGAAAAAAGGTTACATGTTTAATTCTAAAAACAATTTGTACATGTAGTAGAAGATCTGAGAAATACACATGAATTTTTCCATATTTTTTTAAACCTTTTAAGATAGAAAAAAAACAACCGCACATAAACGACCCACCTGTGCGACGGAAGCAACAAAAAAAAACCTGTGTGACGAAGGGTTGATACAACTTCTTATTTTTCAGTACTAAGACTGAGAAGGAGAGGTCGCTGTTTTAACTAGGGCTTTATAGATTGAAAGCATATTTGACGCCTCTATTCAATATGAGTATATATGCTGACAGCGCCGCTTATGAGACTAAATGTAATATGTGCCAAGTAAGAGTCTATCAGAACTTTTGGCGAGTATGCGAAATTATTTTATTCTTATATAGAATAGAATAGTCAGGGTCATGTGGCGAGTGGGTCACGTGACCAGATTTCTACCTTACCGGAATTTTTTTTATTTCCTAACTTATTTTCACACGAAGCACCACATCCAGTAGAAAATTTAGGATAACAATAAGCACTAAGAAATCTGGGTCTGGTTCTAAATTTGAATAATTATGAAAAAAGTTTGTTTTTTCAAATAATTTTCTTTACTTTTTTCATAGTTATTAAAATTTATGATCAGACCCAGATTTCTTATTGCTTCTTATATATTATCCCAAATTTTCAACTAGATGTGGTGCTTTGATTGAAAATAAGTTAGGAAATAAAAAAAGTGTAATATTAGACAATTTTATGAGGGAAAAAGGGAACAATCAGTAAAATATAAGTCTTTTTAGTAATTTTCCGTGCATTATGAGTCTTTGTACATCCTGAAAAAAGGTCTCAGGTTGAAATACAAGACTGGCCCAGTATAGGCTGCCGTAGTCTGACTCGTAATATATTTTTGGCTCGTAATGCTCCGCAGTACTGGCATGCAACACAGCCGCGGGTACTGCACGCCAGTACTGGTTTTGTACTGGCAATATGCTGGCGTACGAAAATACCAGAGTTAATTTTAAAAATGATGAATAATCTTTTAATCAGTATTAAGACGAATATACTTTATCTATTCATCATTATACAACTTAATAGCGTTCGAATATTGTTTATAATTAGATTATAAATTATAAATTAAATTTGCTTTCTCATAGTGGGAGGTTTTCCCTAACAAAAGAAAAAATTACAAGCCTCTATGAGAAAGCAAAATGGATACTTTTAAAATGTTTCAAGCTTATGTTTCGGTCTTTCTGAAAAGTATATTTTCAGAAAATCAAAAGGGCCACCCAAATATCAATTGATGTGTTTTATTACAATGAGCAACTTCTCAAACTACGATTGTTTTATATTTCAAATTGAAACCTCATAGAAACAATGTAACTTTTCTTAAAACTTTCTAAGTGCTATTGATTAATAAAAAATGGGCTTCGAAAGTTCGTCAGTTAATCAATCCCCGCCTCTTGAAGACACGTGAACAAGTAAACTCAATTTAGTACTGTTATATTTTCCTATTATAAAAAATCTATATATATATATATATATATATATATATATATTTTTCATATATATATTTTTTCATATATATATAGCTATAGTTATAAACAAGGAAACTTATTTTATTGAAAAATTAAAAAATTACATTGGTTGGTTATGGTAGATCATGAAAATTTCTTAATTTGGGAAATTTTGCGTCTCGAAGACACGATCAAATACATGATATACATTATAGTTATTCCAATGCACCAAGTTTTACTCATATAAACAGAGTACACACATTTTTTGAGAATTCATAAATCGGTAATGGTCGGTACTACAAAATTCATCAATAGATCAATCAGTGCTTCTTAAGGGCGAGGACAAATACTCTAGGTGTAATTTGTTGTATTTTGAATAAAAAAATTTTCTCACATAAACAGAATAAATCATTTTTCTAAATTCATAAATAAGTACTGGTGAGTCATAAATGCTTATCACTAGGTCAATCGATGCATCTCAGACAGGCAAACAAATAGACTGAATATAAAATTGTCGTATTTTTAATATCAAAAAAGTTTTCTTATATAAACAGAATGAACCGTTTTTTGAAACTTCATAAATCGGTACTGGTAGGTCATAGAAGTTTCAAAAATATGTCGATCGATGGGACTCATAAACGTAAAAAAATACGCTATGTATCGTATTGTTGTATTTCGAATATATAACAAGTTTTTCTTATATAGAACAGGTAAAAATTTTCCGTTTAAATCTCTAAACACCAGATAAAACGTCTTATAAATGTTTACAAACACGCAATTATACGCAGACGGACTTTTTTATACATTTTACTACCGGGGTCCTGAGGTCAAAGTATATCAAAATATGTCAAAAAAATATATTTGAAAATTTAGGTAATTGCAAACCTCCCTCTCGAAAGAAGCAATATTAATTAAATGCGACAATTTTGCCTCTATGTATTAATGTTTTAGCGACGAATAATCTGGTTCAGGAATAAGATTCTTCTTAAAATGTTCAGCTACTTAAAATGCTTCTTTTAAATAAAAAAGTTTACCTCTATAAATGTTTTTACTCATTTTTATTTTGAAAAACAATTTTTAATTTAATGTGGCTGAGACTACAAAAATAAATAAAGCCAAGTTGGGGCGGGCCAAGTCGGTCGGTAACGTAGGCTCTATCCGCGTTAGGCGTTTCATTTATGGTTTGGTCCTATCTAAACCCCTAGATGGAGACCAAGATTTTCCTATTTTGGGTTTAATCTTTGCTTCAGCTGTACTGTATCTGTACTATTTCAATACATTCGAAGTATGGGATTATCTCATTTTCCAGGCTTGTACTTTTGACTTTTTTTTAATATTTCAAACTAAATCAACTCTACTGAAAAATTTATAAAATGCACACATAGACTCATATTCGGCACATATAAGATAGTCTCCTACACGGCACTGTCAGCATCTAGACTCATATTGAATGGAGGGGTCGGTATTAAAATACATAAGGTGAATATTTGTATTTCGATCCAATGAGCCTGAGTTTCCAAGAATTCGCGGTTTGAGTATTTATGCTCGAGCGCTCGACTCACCCGGACTTCGCGCTTATTTATAATAATTTTGTTATAAGAGGAAACTCACATCATTAATATATAGGGTTTGCACGTACATTAAGAATTTAATTTTATTACAAATTTTAATTTAATTTTAAATTACAAAGAAAATAACAACGTGGCCAAAAAGCCAAACAAAAACAAATAATCGTTTTTTCCCCAAATAAAATATTTGTTTGTTACACAAGAGCGAAGTTCCGATTCCGGGTTCTTCTGTTTCAAGTCAAGCGCTCCAATGTAAATCTACAATCTCGATACCTCGGTAACTAAGGCCTATCGGATCCTAATAATAAATACGTACCTGAGACGAACCTGATACCACAACCGGCATCTCGCAACATCCTTCTGGTAAGTACTGACCTAAAATTTCGACCAGTTTTCGCTGTGGTTGAGAATTCAGCTGATAAATTAGCTTAAAATATAATAGCTCAGTCAAATTTCAACCAATTCTAATTTAAAAAATCTCATTACAGGAGAAATTAAACGAAGTTTCAATATATTAACAGCAAGAGTTTATCTGATTTTAAAAATAGTAATAGATTGTTGTTAAAGTTGAAAAGATCAGGAAAAAATGAGAAAATTCGAAACATTTTCGATTATAGCTTAGTGATTTTTCACTGCGATAAAATGATCAATCTATGGTTGAAGTTTAAACTTTTAAGTGAAAAAAATAATTTTAAGTAGAGTGACAAATGGCGGAGTTATGAATTATTATATACATATACATACAAAAAAAGGTTTATTTGTCATAAAATCAGATTTTGTGAGCGCCCGAGGAATTACGCGTATAAAACTTTATTTGGCCCCACTAAACCTACAATGAGTACTATATCTCGTGAAAATTGTATTGAATGTACGTGTGACGTAACTTAAATCCCATATCATCGGATACGAGTAATACTATATAAAAGCCCGATCATGGGATTTCGAAAATTTTTTCGAATGACGAAAACATAACAGGGAATGTTTTTGTGTGCCTTTTTAGACTTACGAATAAGCAGAATACAACAGCAAAATATTTTATTTAAATTATGATCATTTTATTAGAATTAATAAAACAAACCATTATTTTCACATTGCTTATTTGTCAATTTATTCACAAGACATTTAAATGTCTGTCGGCCTTTTTCTTAGTGAGCATTTATCAAACGTCTAACAATCTATGCAGATTTTGAAAACGTTATTTAAATAATTTATTATTATTGCTCAATTTTTTTTATATTTGAAAGTTCTATATCTAAAACTCGCAAATATATTGGATTGTAACAGAAATAATTTTTTTCTGTTTTTAAGTGTATATTATTTAAAAAATTACAAAGTAAAGGTAATGAATCCCAATTGTAAGCAGAAGATATGTTCCGCCTTTAAAATATTTTGAGTTATTTTCTTCTTGTCCAGAAGAATGTTTTAGAGCTATATTAGAATTAAGTATTAAGTATTAGAATTAAATCACTCGTTACTGTAAAACACTAACATTCAATAATAATATCTAAAAATAAAGGTTTTTGTTTCTATAAACGATTATATTTTTAATACTCACTCTTTCTTGACCCACCAAAAATTACCATTTGATCCCACTTTCTCATCTTTCCATAATCAATGATCAGTTGCAAACTCAACACAGAAGGTTGAACACAGCTTCCAATTGTTCCAGATACAAAAATAATAAAATAAAAACAAATTGTACAGCATTTCCAATTCGGATTAATATTTTTCTCGTTAAAAATCATATTATGCATGGCACAATATTTCAAAAATTATAGGAATTGTATATGATACGCAGTGGTAGAAATGTGAAAACGTCAGGTGTCAGCTGACACTAAATGATACAGGTATGTAATTTCACGTTTCCTTCAGAACTGACGAGTCAATGAAAAATAAATCCCCTTAATCGCGTGCTTGCCGTCTAATGCCAAAATGCCCCTCAACAGTCTCGTGGATGAGAATAATAGAAAATGGCAAAGGGAATTGATTCATGAAACTTATTCTTTACCCTATCACGTTACTTCCTAATTGTCGTTTTTAGCCACTTCGAATATCGATAACCTAAATCCTCACGAACCTTTCGCTTTTATTCTCGCGGCTGACACTTAATAATGAAATACACAATGAAAAAGGTGAGTTCTTTAGATAGTCGTCTCTAAATAAATTACAGCGTGACGTCCTGTTGTTCAATTCCCGAGGGTGGAATGACACGAATCTTGAAAAACGGAGTGATATTAAATAAAGTGGGGAGGAAAAGCTCATTAATTATACAGTTCGCAGTATTTACACCTTTTCATATTCACTTGCCGATATTATTGACTTACTTTTTAACGGCATATTATACATAGGAAACTTTTTGAAAAAGTTTAACTCTATGTTTTAACTTTATAACAATTTTAGGCGATAATGCCTCAAAATGTATTTAACACAGAAAATGAGCGAAATTATTTACAACATAAATAATTTGTTATGTACTCGAAATAAGATTTTCTCCCCTCAAAATAATAATATTTGAAGTGTGAAACTAGAACTTGAACATAACTGCATTTTGGCTCTGCAGTTTATTATTTGTATTGCAAATAAACAGCACCAAAGTGGCGTACTCTGGGGCATTGTCGCTTTTCTGTGAAATATGTGAAATATGTGAAATAAGAGCTGGATTCTTTCAAGTCATGACATTTTTTAATATACGTTATTTCATAAAATTTATTCCTGGAAAATTCGTGCTATAAATATATTCGAAAGAATGTGCGTAAACATTATTCGCACACGCGGAAATAAATGTGACGCAAACTCCTGTAAAAAAACAAGAATCCAATGATTAAATTTGGACCAAAATGAACAAATAAATAATGCTTCAATTGAAATCTGAAAAAATGTTGTTAAAAACAAAAATTTCAGTCAAAAATAAAAAAGAGGATAGAAAGGTAAGAAGGCAACCAACCACATCCCCTTCCTTCTCTTTTTCTTTCTTTCGACTTTTTTATTTTTATTATTATCAAATCACAGTAAAAGAACATTGAAAATAAAAAAATTTAGTTTTAGAAATTTGACCAAAAAACGGAAGAACAATATTTAAATTTCTTATGTGAAATAAAAAGTGGGACAAACCTAGAGCTCTGTCAACTAAATTCCTAATTACTGCAATTTTGTTTTGAAAAATATTACCAGAAATTAAATTTAAAATTCTGCCTGAATATGAACTTTTCTTATACCAATTAGTAATAATATTACTATCCTGACCCTTAATCACTTCTATGTCAAAAAACTGATTCTATTATTCAGCTCTATTTCACGAGTAAATTGAAGTTTTGGATGAAAACTATTAAAAGCATCAATGACCATCTGCAACTTTTCCAGTTGAACACACAATTAGGTATCGTTGAAATACCAGAAATAAAAAGGGAAAACAAAATCTAATTTTTTAAAAGCAAAAAGCTTTAAATCTTCCATTAATATTTCTACTAAAATCGGAGAAATGACTGAACCAACGGGAGTACCAAACTTCTGTCTATAAAAAGATCCATTAAACTTGAAATAAGTTGAGTTTATGATAAAAACTATCCCTGCGATAAAATCTTGTTGACATAATCAGGTTCGTGTTTCTACATTATCGCCAGCCAAACGGCAAAACTCCTTTTAGTTTTTTTTTTAATGGATTTTCGAAAATCGCATTTCGGTATCTAGAGCTTAGGTCCGCGGTCTAAACGTGTCAACTGCTTATGGCGCCTTATAAGAAACCCGTGCTTTTTCTCACATCAGTGTAGTTTACTCGTAGAATAGGCGAGTGAGACATTTGTCAGTGCGTGTGCAGTTGAGTGTATGTGTGTGTCGAAAGTTTTTTGTGGCTAGTTTCACATCATTTTCGATGTTGTCGTCTACAGATCGCTGTAAAGACGAAGGTGAGCGACGCGTCTCATTTACTAACACTCAGAAAAATTTTCCAACAAACGATTTAAAATGTTTGCAAACACATCCATGTTCGGCTTGCGATTCCAAACATTTTGACATACAACACTCTCCCGCAGCTTGAAAAATGACGCAGCAACATTGGAGCCCGCGAAGAACAATAGGAAGCCAGCGGTAAAACATTACATATAACATGTTTAGACCGCTGGAGTACTTTTAGATAACATTTGAATAGCTTTCAATTGTCATATAACGTTCAATTTTGATCGAAATGTTATAAAACTAACGTTTATTACTTTTCTCTAGTAAATGAACAAAAAACATTTTACAGTTTAAAAAAATATTGAAAATTGTAAAAATAACAACGATTTTCCTTCGCTGTGTAAAATTTATTTAACTTTATTATTATATTAAATATATTTAATATCCGCTTTAAGAGTATTTCTTTGCTGAAATAAAAAGCATACTTCTTGTTTGTGAGTTAAAATGGATTGTTGATGTCGAAGTTAAAAAAATTGATTCCAAACATTTTAATTATAATTAAAATTACATTATAATGAATCGAATCAAATATAAAGATGTGATTATTTGTTAAAAAAATTTTACGTGCGATTTTCCCAGTGAAATTTCAACCACATTATTATATCTCAAGGTAACGTCTTTAAAATATTGTCCAAATATTTTCCAGTATTTATCCAAAACAGAACAATCATAAGAATTTCAAAACGTATATGAAGAAGAAACAATTATTAAAATCAATGCTTTTGTTGTACATAATTTATAATAATTTGCCAAATTTTTCTGAGTACAAGCAATATTTTGTTTCTTATGATTTTTTTCTTCAAATTATATACATTTAACAAAATCAGGAAAAAATCTCCGAATTAATTTATCCTTCCACTGTATATTATGTTGAAAATAAATAAATGTAATAAATATCATTGCCTATAGATACCAAAAGATGACGTCATTCATTCGCAAAACATAATTAAAATTATATATTTATTTAAGACAGCTTCACATTTTATGATATAGATATTGCTGAATTTTATCGAATCGTTAAAACATATAAAAGAGAGGCTAGTAAAAAAACATTATGCATAATTTAAAAAAAATTAAATCATCAAAAAAATTATTATAAATAATAATTTGAACTACGGTACATAAACGAATAATGATCAGAAATACATTATTGATACTAATTTATAATAAATAACAGAAACTAATATTTGGTAAGATTGCTGATTGTATTTTGCCAACTCTCTGGTCCAAATATTGGGCCAATGTTACAAATTCGACTTTTGGTACAGTTCCCACCGATTTAATTGACTTTTTTTCTGAGATAACTTAAACATGATACATAAAGAAAAAATTAATTAATTACAAATAAACTAATTAGTTGGGTAAATCGAGTACATTACTGCATTTAGGAAAAGTTTAAAATTATGTTACGATTTGATACAAAACAGAACTGTAAATAATAAAAAGTGGTGTAAGATTGTAATTCCAAAATTAAACATTCTGAAATGTAATGATTGATGTAAATATTATAATATATTCATACCAGTCTCTTATAAAATAACGCGAAATATTGTAAATTTTTATTAAATAAAATCCTAAAAGTTTACTTTCGTGTGATAATAACGATTCACTTAAAAGAAAATATAGATAAAAAAAGGTTTTGAAAGATTTCAAATTATATTACGAGAGGAATTGCACAATTACAAGGTAAAATGAAAAACCCTTAGGACGTAAACATTCTCGGGGCTGAAGTTTAAAACCAAGTCTCCCGTAGAAACTTTAAAATTCGTAAATTTCGATTAATATTATAGGATTTTAGAAACAATCTAACTATATGGACTAACCCTTTACCCAAATAAATATTACTTAATGAGTTACTGCATAAAAGAAGAATATATTTAAATTTTTAACTAATTTTTTTAAATTTACATTGATTTTATTTTTATGTTTCTAATGTTTAATTTGAATGGCAATATCTTAAAATAAAAGACTCTTAAATGATACGATTTGACTGTTCTATGTTGAATAACTGACTGGCATTTTTAACCGAGAAAAAAAATATCATGTAATTTAAAAAAAAATAAAAAGTAAAATTCGAACTCTGGAAATTGAAAATTTGTTCATTTGAAGTATTCGAAACTGAACTGCAACTTTAAGCCTTCAAACTGGACCTCTTTTGAATTTTTGACCTTTAACTGTTTAATTGTACAATTTAAAATCCAATGCCATTAAACTGACAAAATTTAAAAAAATTATTTTTTAATTTAAAAAAATAAGTACTAAGTTTCTTTCATTTCTTTTAAATTATAATTGTGAAATTCAAACTTTTTTTATAATAAATAATTCCTGTGTTAAGTTGAATGAATAATTGCTCAATTTTTATTTATACATTAAAATTAAACACTTTCACTTACAAAATAAATATTTTAAAACTGATTATTTGAAATTGTAACGTTCAATGTAATTATTTATGTTAACTTATGTATATGTAAGAGCGATATATTTATAAGTCTTATCGCATGCATGCAGTATTGATGACCTTCGACAATATCTGAAAGTGGCCACAATTTTCTTTTCTGCTGGCACATGGGTGGCGTTTACGGCGCTTGATCAGGCTTGAAAATTAGCCAATGTATTACTCTACGAAGCTTTTATCCTACAATTATGCATTGTTTTATTACATTCTCATCCCGGTTTTTGTCAAATGTCCACATTTTGAGACCCCCTGAACCCAAAAAACAGGTCTGGCTGTGAGCACGATAACTTTCGAAAAAATCAACAGATTGGATTGACCTTTGTATACTCTTTAAGTGTCTCAAATTGAAGGTCAGTTCGTTAGTCCGCCATTTTGGATAAACATTCAAAAAGTGAGCATATTTTGAAAATTTTTGAGACCACTTTTTTCAAGATTTGAAAATTCTATGTACAGTTATTAGTAGTACTCGAAAAGAC
>JAAAKG020136973.1:0-13036 GCA_010014905.2 Druon quercuslanigerum
AAGATTCTACCGAAAAAGAGGAATTTTCAACAAAATATACACATGAATTTTTAAATAAACAGTTGGATTTTCCACTACAAAATTTTAATTTTCAATAAAAAAACTTTTCCAGAAAACTGATAAATTTTTAACTAAAAAGTAAATTTTCAACCAAATAGTTAAAATTTTATCTGTGAAACGTAAATTTTTATTCTAAAACAAAAAAAGCTTCTAGAAAATTGATAAATTTTCAACTAAAGAAAATAACTTTTTAACCAAAAATGGAATAATTACATTTCAAGATAAAGAAAATTTAATTTTCAACAAAAGATTCTTACGAAATAAAGGAATTTTCTACCAAATATACACAGGAATTTTCAAATAAACAGTTGCATTTTAAACTATATAATTTTAATTTTCAAAAAAAAAAAACTTTTCCAGAAAATTGATAAATTTTCAACTAAAGAAAATAATTTTTTAACAGAAAATGAAATAATTACATTTAAAGATAAAGAAAATTTAATTTTCAACAAAAGAGTTAAATTTCTAACGAATTTTAATTAAAAAAGATAAATTTTCAACAACGAAAAATGTAATAGATTAAAGTTCAGATAAAAAAATAATTTAAAAAAAAATCCGAATTTTGAACAAAATCAGTAAATTTTCAACCATTTAAAAAAAAAGATAAGATTCTACCGAAAAAGAGGAATTTTCTACCAAATATATACATGAATTTTCAAACAAACAGTTGGATTTTTCACTATAAAATGTTAATTTTCAATAAAAAAACTTTTCCAGAAAATTAACAAATTTTCAACTAAAAAAGCAAATTTGCAAACAAAAATGGAATAATTAAATTTTTAGATAAAAACAATGAAGTAGCAACAAAAGGGTTACATTTTCAATGGAAAAATTAATTTTTAATTAAAAGAGATACATTTTTATTTGAAAAAAATGGGTTATATAAATATTTATTTAAATAAAACACAAATTTTTAACAAAATCTGTAAATTTTAAACAATTTCCAAACAAGAATAATAAGATTCTGCCAAAACAGAAAAATTTATAAACTTTTATAGAAAATTGAGAAATTTTCAACTAAAGAAAATAATTTTTTAACCAGAAATGGAATAATTAAATTTTAAGATAAGGAAAATTTAAATTCCAACAAAGGAGTTGAATTTTTAACGAATTTTAATTAAAAAAGATCAATTTTCAGCAACAAAAAATGTAATAGATTAAAATTCAGTCAAAAAAATAATTAAAAAAAAAACAACAAAATTTTGAACAAAATCAGTAAATTTTTATGTATTTTCAAAAAAAGTTAAGATTCTACCGAAAGAGGAATTTTCTACAAAATATATACATGAAAATTTAACAACCAGTTGGATTTTTTACTATAAAATGTTAATTTTCAATAAAAAACCTTTTCCACGAAACTGATAAATTTTCAACTAAAAAAGTTAATTTTCAACAAAAAATTAAATATTTAAATTTTTAGATAAAAAAATTGAAGTTGCAACAAGAGTTACATTGTCAATGAAGGAAATAAATTTTTAATTGAAAGAGATACTTTTTTCATAAAAAACTTGTTTAGTTAAATATTCATTTAAATAAAAAAAACGAATGTTTAACAAAATCGGAAAATTTTTGACACATTCCAAACAAGAATAATAAGATTCTACCAAAAAAGAAGAATAAAAAAAAATTACATAAATTTTCATCCAAATAGTTGAAATTTCATTTAGAAAACGTAAATTCTTATCTCAAAAAAAAAAATGCTTCAAGAAAGTTGATAAATTTTCAACTAAAGAAAATACTTTTTTAACAAAAAATAAAATAATTAAATGTTAAAATTAGGAAAATTTAATTTCCAACAAAAAAGTTGAATTTTTAATCAAAAAAGATACATTTTCAGCATCGAAAAATGTAACAGTTTAAGATTTTAGTTTAAAAAATTGTTTTAAAAAATTTCAGAAATTGGAACAAAATCAGTAAATTTTCAACTATTAAAAAAAAAAGATTTTTCTATCGAAAAAGAGGATTTTTCTACAAAATATATACAGTAATTTTGAAACAAACAGTTGGATTTTCCACTATAAAATGTTATTTTTCAATGAAACAAATTTTCCATAAAACTTATAAATTTTCAACTAAAAAAGTACATTTTAAATTAAGTAGTTGACATTTTATCTGTAAGATTTAAATTTTTATATCAAAAACAAAAAAAGCTTCTTGAAAATTGATAAATTTTCAACTAAAGAAAATAATTTTTGAACAAAAAATGAAATAATTAAATTTTATGATAAGGAAAATTTTATTTTCAACAAAAGAGTTGAATTTTTAACGAATTTTAATTATAAAAGATAAATTTTTAACAACGAAAAATGTAATAGATTAAAATTCAGTTAAAATTATAATTAAAAAAAGGATCAGAATTTTGCACAAAATCAGTAAATTTTCAACTATTTTCAAAAAAAGATAAGATTCTACATAAATTTAATTTCCAACAAAAAAGTTGAATTTTTAATTAAAAAAGATCAATTTTCAGCAACTAAAAATGTAATAGATTGAAATTCATTTAAAAAAAGAATTAAAGAAAAAATCAGAATTTTGAACAAAATCAGTAAATATTTATGTATTTTCAAAAAAAGTTAAGATTCTTACGAAAAAGAGGGATTTTCTACAAAATATTTACAGTATTTAAGAAAAATTTTCAATAAAAAAATTTTTCCAGAAAACTGCTAAATTTTCAAATATAAAAGAAAATTTTCAACCAAATAGTTGAAATTTCATAGGTAAAACGTAAATTTTTATTTCGAAACAAAGAAAAGCTTATAGAAAATTGATAAATTTTCAACTAAAGAAAATAATGTTTAACAAAAAATGAAATAATTAAATTTCAAGATAAGGAAAATTTAATTTTCAACAAAAGAGTTGAATTTTTAAAGAATTTTAATTAAAAAAGTGAAGTTTTCGACAACGAAAAATGTAATAGATTAAAATTTAGTTAAAAATGTAATTAAAAAAAAACAGAATTTTGAAAAAAATAAGATTTTACCGAAAAAGAGGAATTTTCAAATAAACAGCTGGATTTTTCACTATAAATTGTTAATTTTCAAATAAAAAACTTTCCCAGAAAATTCATAAATTTTCTACTAAAAAAGTAAATTTTCAAACAGAGTTACATTTTTAATGGAAGAAATAAAATTTTAATTAAAAGAGATACATTGTTATTTAAAAAAATAGATTACTTAAAAATTTATTTAAAAAAAAAAAACACGAATTTTTAACAAAATCGGAAAATTTTCAACAATTTCAAAACAAGAATAATAAGATTCTAGCAAAAAATTAATTAAATTTTAAGATAAGGAAAATTAAATTTTTAATAACGAAAAATGTAATAGTTTAAAATTCAGTTTAAAAAATAATTTAAAAAAGGATCAGAATTTTGAACAAAATCAGTAAATTTTCAACTATTTTTCAAAAAAGATAAGATTCTACCGAAAAAGAGGAATTTTCAACAAAATATACACATGAATTTTTAAATAAACAGTTGGATTTTCCACTATAAAATTTTAATTTTCAAAAAAAAAACTTTTCCAGAAAATTGACAAATTTTCAACTAAAAAAGTAAATTTTAAACCAAATAGTTCAAATGTTATCTGTAAAACCGAAATTTTTATTTCAAAACAAAAAAAAGCTTTTAGAAAATTGATAAATTTTCAATTAAAGAAAATAATTTTTTAACAGAAAATGAAATAATTAAATTTCAAGATAAGGAAAATTTAATTTTCAACAAAAGAGTTGAATTTTTAACGAATTTTAATTAAAAAAGATAAATTTTCAACAACGAAAAATGTAATAGATATATAATATATATAATAGATAGAATTTTCAAACAAACAGTTTGATTTTTCACTATAAAATGTTAATTTTCAATAAAAAAACTTTGCCAGAAAATTAACAAATTTTGAACTAAAAAAGCAAATTTGCAAACAAAAATGGAATAATTAATTTTTTAGATAAAAACAATGAAGAAGCAACAAAAGGGTTACATTTTCAATGGAATTTTTAACGTATTTTAATTAAAAAAGATAAATTTTCAACAACAAAAAATGTAATAGATTAAAGTTCAGATAAAAAAATAATTAAAAAAAAAAATCAGAATTTTGAACAAAATCAGTAAATTTTCAACTATTTTCAAAAAAAAAAGATAAGATTCTACCGAAAAAGAGGAATTTGCTACAAAATATATACAGGAATTTTCAAATAAACAGTTGGATTTTCCACTATAAAATTTTAATTTTCAAAAAAAAACTTTTCCAGAAAATTGATAAATTTTCAACTAAAAAAGTAAATTTTAAACCAAATAGTTCAAATGTTATCTGTAAAACCGAAATTTTTATTTCAAAACAAAAAAAAGCTTTTAGAAAATTGATAAATTTTCAATTAAAGAAAATAATTTTTTAACAGAAAATGAAATAATTAAATTTCAAGATAAGGAAAATTTAATTTTCAACAAAAGAGTTGAATTTTTAACGAATTTTAATTAAAAAAGATAAATTTTCAACAACGAAAAATGTAATAGATATATAATATATATAATAGATAGAATTTTCAAACAAACAGTTTGATTTTTCACTATAAAATGTTAATTTTCAATAAAAAAACTTTGCCAGAAAATTAACAAATTTTGAACTAAAAAAGCAAATTTGCAAACAAAAATGGAATAATTAATTTTTTAGATAAAAACAATGAAGAAGCAACAAAAGGGTTACATTTTCAATGGAATTTTTAACGTATTTTAATTAAAAAAGATAAATTTTCAACAACAAAAAATTTAATAGATTAAAGTTCAGATAAAAAAATAATTAAAAAAAAAAATCAGAATTTTGAACAAAGTCAGTAAATTTTCAACTATTTGTAAAAAAGATAAGATTCTATACCGAAAAAGAGGAATTTTCAACAAAATATATACATGAATTATTAAACAAACAGTTCGATTTTCTACTATAAAATGTTAATTTTCAATAAAAAAAACTTTTCCACAAAGCTGATAAATTTTCAACGAAAAAAGTAAATTTTCAACCAAATAGTTGAAATTTTATTTGTAAAACGTAAATTTTTATTTCAAAGCCAATAAAGATTCTAGAAAAATGATAAATTTTCAACTAAAGAAAATAGTTTTTTAACGAAAAATGAAATAATTAAATTTTAAGATTAGGAAAAATTAACATTCAACAAAAGAGTTGAATTCTTAACGAATTTTAATTAAAAATATAAATTTTCACCAACGAAAAATGTAATAGATTAAAATTCAGTTTAAAAGTTAATTAAAGAAAAAATCAGTAAATTTTCAACTATTTTCAAAAAAAGGTAAGTTTCTACCGCTAAAGAGGAATTTTCCACAAAAGATATAAATAAATTTTCATATAAACAGTTAGATTTTCCATTATAAAATGTTCATTTTCAATAAAAAAATTTTCCAGAAAACTGATAAATTTCCAACAAAAAAACTAAATTTTCAACCCAATAGTGAAATTTCGTATGTGAAACGTAAATTTTTATTTCAAAACAAAAAAAGCTTCTAGAAAATTGATTAATTTTCAAATAAAGAAAACAAATTTTGAACAAAAAATGAAATGATTAAATTTTAAGATTAGGAGAATTTAATTTTCAACAAAAGAGATGCATTTTTAATTAAAAAAGATAAATTTTCAGCAACGAAAAATGTAATAGTGTAAGATTTAGTTAAAAAAATAATTAAAAAAAAAGATCAGACTTTTGAATAAAATCGTTAAATTTTCAACTATGTTCAAAAAAAGATAAGAAATCTACCGCAAAAGAAGAATTTTCAACAAAATATATACATGAATTTTCAAATAAACAGTTGGATTTTCAACTATAAAATGTTAATTTGCAATAAAAAAACTTTTCCAGAAATTGATAAATTTTCAACTAAAAAAGCAAATCTGCAACCAAAAATGGAATAATTAAATTTTTAGATAAAAGCAATGAAGTAGTAACAAAAGAGTTACATTTTCAATGGAAAAATTAATTTTTAATTAAAAGAGATACATTTTTATTTAAAAAAATGGAGTACATAAATATTCATTTAAATAAAACACAAATTTTTAACAAAATCTGTAAATTATAAACAATTTCCAAACAAGAATAATAATATTCTACCAAAAAAGGAGAATTTTAAAAAAATTACATAAATTTTCAACTAAATAGTTGAAATTTCCTCCATAAAAAGTAAATTTTCATTTAAAAACAAAAAAGTTTATAAAAAAATTGACCATCTTTAGAAATAACTAAAAACTAGAAATAAACTAAAGAAAATAATTTTTTATTAAAAAATGAAATAATTAAATTTTAAAATAAAGAAAATTTAATTTTCAACAAAAGAGTTAAATTTTCAAGAAAATTAATGAATTTCTAATTAAAAAAGATACATTTTTAACAACGATAAATGTAATATTTTAAAATTCGGTTTAAAAAGTGATTAAAAAGAAAGAGCAGAATTTTGAATAAAATCAGTAAATTTTCATGTATTTTCAAAAAAAGATAAGAAATCTACCGAAAAAGAGGACTTTTCTACAAAATATATACATGAATTTTCAATAAAAAAACTTTTCCAGAAAATTGATAAATTTTAAATTAAAAAAGAAAATTTTCAAACAAAAAAAGAATAATTAAATTTTTAGATAAAAAAATTGAAGTTGTAACTGCTTTGTTAAAAATTCAATTATTTGGTTAAAGGTTCATCATTTTAGTTTACAAAACCTTTTTTTCTTGTTGAAAATTTAATTATTTTGTTGAAAATTAATTGTTTCAACTTAAAATTCAACTAGTGCATATTTCATTTTTGGTTGAAGATTAATGTTTTTTAATTCAAGATCCAACTAACTGGTTAAAAGTTTGACTTTTTGAGATTAGAATTCAACTACTTCGTGGAAAATTCATGTATTTTTTTGAAAAATCGTTTTTTTCTGTGTGTAAAATTAATCTTCTTTTTTGAAAAATTTTTTTCTATTAAAATTTAAATAATCCAATTCAACATTCATAATTTTATTTGTAAATTAATTTGTTTAGTTGAAAATGCAACTGATCAGGTTGAAAATTCATCTTTTTTATTAAAATTCATCACTTTAATTGAAAATTAAATTACTTTATTAAAAAATGTTCGTTTTTTGTAGAAATTTTTTATTTAATTGAAAGTTTACCTATGCTGTTTATGGTTAAAAATGGACCTTTTTTAGTTTTAAATCAAAATTCAACTATATTCGTTGGAAATGCATGTATACTTTGTTAAAAATTCGTACATTTTGTTATAAATTTGTATAAATTTATCTTTTGGGTAAAAAATTATTTTACTAACTGAAAATTTAAGTACTTCATTTTTTGTAGAGAATTAAAATTTTTAGTTAAAAATTCATGTATTTGATTAAAAATTAAATTTCTTAGTTGAAGATTCATAATTTTAGTTGAAAATTCACTTTAACTATTCCATTTTTTGTGGAAAATTTACCTTCTTTCATGGAAATGTAATGTTTTTCGTTAAAAAATGTTCTGTTTTTTAGAAAATTTACCTATTATTTGTAAAATGTGTTCGGTTGAAGATTCATCACTATGATTAAAAACTAATTTCTTTAGCTGAAAATTCTTTTCTTTTTAGTTGAAAATTAATTTTCTTAACTGAAGATGTAACTATTCCATTTTTGCTTGAAAATTTATATTTTTAGTTGAAAATTAAATTATTTTTCTGAAAACTTGTTTTTTTTTTGTTTTTTAGTTGGAAATTTATATATTTAATGAAACTGTATCTTTCTTGTTAGTAAATTTATCTTTTGAGTCTAAAATTAAATTATATTGTTAAGAATCTATTTTTGATGTTGTTAAAAAACGATTTTTTTAACTGAAAATTTAATACTTCAATTTTTGTTTAAAAAAACATTTTTTTCTCTGATAAAAAAACTAATTTGTTTTAATATCGTGTTTTTTTCTGGTTGAACATTCATTTTTTTAACATTTCAACTATTTTAATTTTGTTTGAAAATTGATCTTTTTTATATCAAAACTCATGTACTTTGTTCAAAATGAGTCTTTTTTGGTAGAAAATTAATTTTTTGGGTTAAAAGTTGAACTAAATATTTGGTTTAAAATTCATATTTTTCCTTGAAGATTCATCATTCTAGTTAAAAATTCATTTCTTAGTTTTAAAATTTACCTTTTTAATTTCAAAACTCAACTCAAAAAATATTTTTTGGCCCTCATATAACGATAAAACGCTTTTTTGGTGACTTCAGCGCTACCTGCTTCTGGAACTTACGGTCCTATAACATCAACCTAATAAGACAAATTGTTGGAAATAATGTCCCAAACATTTTTTGTTCTCATAAATTTTTACAGAAATCCACCCTTTTCGAGAAAAACAAAATCCAAAAAGACTGTAAATTCGAGTGAGCAGGAGAAGAACAATAAACCAATAAGTAAACTGATATAATGCATCTCTTTACTGGTTTATACTCTTAAAATTTCCGCACTCGGCAATTTTTCTGCACGTGGCTTGTGAAACCGAATGGTAATGTCTGTACTATTCGATATTGATACGAGGGTTGTCCGTAAAATAAGGTTCCCATGGTGCCACAGTCTTGAAAAGCGCTGTTACGGTGGATCCCGCGATTCTGTAGTGTACCTTGGTTCCCCCACTCCACATCCCCTCTCCTAGCAAGCTGCCTGCGGAGCACAGTCTTGGCTTGGCAACCGTACGTGATGGATCTCCCCCTCGCTTCATTCGCCAGGTGTGCTGCGCTCGGTGATCCGTTTCCTGTCTGCAAAAAACATTGCGCCGGTAGAAATCCATTCCCAGCTATGCGAAATCTATGGAGACAAGTGTATGAGCGTACAACACGCGCGCAAATGGTGCAGAGAGTTCAAGAACGGGCGTACTGACGTCCATGATGAGGAGCGTTCCGGACGGCCATCTGTTTCTGACGAAACGAGTTCATCGCAAAATTTGTATGGAGCACTCGTATTGTCAAACATCCACCCTACAGCCCGAAATTAGCCCCATGTGACTACCATCTCTTTCCTGACATGAAGAAACACCTGGGTGGAACGCACTTTGGCGACAGAGAAGAGCTGGAAGAAGCGGTTCTCAGGTATCTGCGTGGCTTGGCGGCAGATTTTTTTGACTCGGGCATTCAAAAGCTTGTACACCGCATGCAAAAATGCATTGACCTTAATGGCGTATATGTAGAAAAATAGGTAAAAGTCTGAACTTTTCAAAAATGTACGCATTCATGGAATTAAACATGTTTTACACTGTGAAAAAGCACTAAACCTTATTTTACGGACAACCCTCGTATACATTGTGAAAAGAAAAATGAAATTTACATACGTTTGTGTAATTTTCTATGGGAAACCATTTTTAGGTTAGGAATTTTGAGAGAGATTTGTAAAGTTACAATTGCCGTGGAACTGGGATACCAAACTTAGACCGTCTTTTTTCTGTCAGGTGAGATATTTTTTTATCACTAATTTAGTTTCCTTAGAAATAAACAAAAATTTTAGAACAAATTTATGTTAAAAATAAAATCCACTAAAAACTTCGTTTATTTGATCGTTTTATATTTTGAAGTATATTTCATTAAGAAATATTTCAGTTTTATCGTTATGACAGTTCCAATTAATTATTTTTCGTATCTTGCATAAAAAGCTTAGCTGAGTCATAATTGAAAAAAAGATAATTGTTTCAGGTGCTTTTCTCGCGTGCAATTTAGAAATACGATTTAAGTACAGTGGAGGAAGCGACTAAAACTTGGCTTAAAAATGCTCTCTGGCGCAAACAAGATGACGCAAGTTTCGGAAATCGTGAAAAGACTAAAACCTAATAAGGTTTCATAAATAAAAATCATCAAATAATTTTAAAAGTGTCAATCAAATAATTTATAATGTAAATTAGACGTCGAAACGATTGATAATACGACGCCGAATTTGGCGACAAAATATCGTCAAATCGAAGAAAATATTGACGATTTTTCGAGATTCAAAAATTACATTAATTCGACGTCGAATCGACAATCCATTTCTTACTGGGTATGCAAAAATAAATAAGTAAATTAGCGAGCGAAAATGTTTCTTGTAACATTTTAATCCTTTTTCGAATCACAAATAATTATATATGTTAGTTTTACAATTAAAACTAATTTAAAGTAACGTTGTTGCTACATTCGGCTACAACTGTTTTTTCAAAATTGCTGGAGATCCGGCGATCCCGTCCTATAGGAGATTCCTCGATTTCTTCTGCCGTCATCTCTTCAACTGTGCTGTTGTACATGTTTATTTTTACCCGTTTTTGAACCCTCATTCTTATTATTTTGTATATTCCACGAAGGATTGTATTATTTTTGTCGAGTATTGCAAAGACATCACCATTGGACGTTGATAATACAGCTTGTCTTCCGGTTGGCATGGGTCGAAGTTCGTGATATTTTCCTCTCACATGAATTGATACATTGCGAGGAAATGTGTATCCTCGAATTTCAAAACGTCGGTTCGGATTTGTGTGGGGAATAAGCCGAACAGATTCAAGTTCTTCAACAGTGAGTCTATGTAGACGGAAATCATAACGAATGGCAGGAGGAGACCTGGACCTAACACGCAGAAAAGGCTCGGCAGAAGAAGGCTCTGCAGGAGATGGCTCGGCACGAGGGGAAGGCTCGGCAGAAGAATAAGACTTGGCAGGAGGAGAAGACTTGGCAGGAGGAGAAGCCTTGGCAGGAGGAGAAGACTTGGCAGGAGAAGAAGACTTGCTGGGATGAGAAGACATGGCAGGAGAAGATGGTGATCTGACTGGTGAACCCGAATAAGGCATGCCAAGAGAAAGTGACAAATCAAGAGGCGGACTGCCACTAGGAACACCAGGAGGAGAGTCGCCATTAGGTGACCGATCGTACTGTAAGCTGAACTCTGCAACAAGACATAAAATACAAACAAGTGACTTTATTTTACAATCAAAGCATCTAACTGTATAAATCACACTGTACACATTTTTCAACATATTTCCGAAACGGATAATCCGAATTTAATTTTTTCCCAGGCAATTATTACTCATGAAAAAAACAAATGGACTTGTTGTTTATACAAAAAAAGTAAATACGTCCTGAATTACAGAGCACTGAAATTTCAGTACACTTGGAGCAGCTTTATTTTATTCATCTTTTTGGTTTGAAAATTCATCTCTTTTAATTGAATTTTTCTATTTGTTTTTTTTTTCAATTTAATCAAACACTTGTTTAAATGTTCATTTTTTTCGTTTACATTTTTGTGTGTTAGGAATTCATCATTTTAGTTGAAAATTGAACAAGCATGTGAAAATCAACTATTTTGTTAGAAATTCGTTCTTTTTGCCTCAAAGTTCAATTTTTTAGTCCTAAATACAACTGCATGGTAGACAATAATAATGATAAAAAATTCGCTTCCGTTTAAACAAAGTTTTTTCAAACTGAAAATGTAACTATTCCCTTTTTAGAAGAAAAATCATCTTCTTGGTCGAAAATTAATCTTTTTTGTTTGGAAATTTTGCTGCTTGGTTGAAATTTTTACTGCTTTGTGAAAAAGAATCTTTCTTGTTAAGGATTCACAGCCTTACCTTCAAATTAATGTCTGCGATCGAAAATTTATCTATTGCGGTCAAAATTTTTTTTTGTAACAGCAAATCTCCTAATTCTATTTTTGCTAGACTATTATATTATTTAAATAATTAATAATATATTATCAAAGAAGTTTTAAAGTCTTTTTTAAAAACTACCTCAATTGTACCATTTTTTAACTATCTTACTCAAGAGCGCTATTCCTTACTACTTATTACGAAACTTATAACGCAAGAAATTTAGTTGAAAATCCGTCCTTTTTCGTAGAAAATAGATCACCTTGTTAATTGTTAGTTTGTATGTGTGTAAAAAATCTATTAAATTAAGAGTGTCTAGAGCACTCATCATAAAAAATAATAATATTTTATCAAAGCCCCTCAAAACGTCATTCGTAATTTTTGAATGCGCCTTAGTAGTGTACCATATGTGCTCGCGCACATATGGTAAGAGTCCCGAATCAAGAAAGAGAATTTTCGGATTCCATTTTTTGAAGATGCACATTCTCTATTTCTTCGGAATAACTTCAGGTTAAATTTGTATTTATTTAGGACATACTCAAATAAGGTTTAAAAGAAAATAGCAATTTGGATTGAAAGTGGAACTAAAAGCACAAATTCTGATCAGCGTATAGCTTAAAAAAAGTGTAACTATAATTATAAATATATAATTTTATTATATTTACCAAAAGAATTAAGGATGACCGCTAAGTATGATATAAAAGAAGAAACAATTTTCATCTTTTCTGATAATAAGAAGAGATTATTAATTTATTATTGTAGAATTTAGTTAAGAAGTCAGCTAGTGAATATTCTGGTACTTCAGATTATATAGTGTATCGTATAGATGCTATCTTATACGTAATAACAGTCAACCTTGTTCTGCTCATATATTTACATTTCATTAAAGTGCGTATAATGAGCAACAAATGTAACTTCTAAAATCGTTCAAATAGATATTCACATTGATATAATCTATTCTGAACATTTAAAAGCTTTCTAAAATTTCTCATTTAGAAGAATAATAGTCCGGGGAAATTAAACTTTTTTCCAGAAAAAAAAGGATAAAGTTTTTTTTTCTTCATGATCATATCGCAGATGGGATTAGAAACGAATACCAATAAAGTTCATAATCGGATCGACTGAGCGTACACCCCTAGCCTCGAAAAACATCCCTTAGACGGGTAATAGCGCTGGTTTTTAGCTATTCTATACAAATGGGTACAACGGAGGACAAAAATGTATAGGGATGAAAATATTTGAAATAGAATTTGCAGTAAAAAAGGTCCTATATATTTTTGCTGTACAAGCTATAGAGAAGGCGTAATCAGCTCCAGGAGTGGGAGGGGATGATTCGGTGTGTGGCGCGAAATGAACTCGCGCGCTTAGTTTTCGGCC
>JAAAKG020136974.1:0-13035 GCA_010014905.2 Druon quercuslanigerum
TACTCCCCTCCCTACCGAGTGAGTCACGCCTACCCCGAAAGGGAAACGGCTTAATGGTGTAATAATAATAATAACATTGTATTACTTGAAATACTCCTAAATGACTCAATTACAAGTGGATTGCTCGGATTGGAAATGGGTAAATCCACTTAAGAACTGAATTACAAGTAGATTATTTTGAATTACAAGTGGATTAATGCGGTTGTAATGGCATTGCCTTGGAATAACGCGGATTATAATTCTTGAAAAATATTGTTATCACCTATGTAAATTACTGTGAACCACGTGGATTACTATGGATTAAACGTTAGTTTTTTCGATTTCTTAAATCATTTCGAATTCTCCGGATTCCAAGTGGCTTTCTCTGGATTTTAATTAGAATACACTAAATTACCTGAATTACTCCTAATTACTTGAATTATAAGTGGATTATGAGGATTATAATTGGATTACCTTGGAATAATTCGCTTTATAATTGGATTACCTTGTGTTAATTGAAATACACCTAATTGATTGAATTACAAGTGGATCACATATACAAGTAGATCATTTTGGATTACAAGTGGATTATGCAGATTATAATTGTGTTAGCTTGGAATAATCCGATTTATAATTGGAGTACCTTTTGTTAATTGAAATACTCCTAATTGATTGAGTTACAAGTGGATTATAGATACAAGTAGATTTTTTTAGATTACATGTAGATTAACCCGGATTGTAATTGGATTACCTTGTTTTAATTGAAATACTCCTAATTGATTGAATTACAAATGGATTACAGATACAAGTAGATTATTTTGGATTACAAGTAGATTTAGCCGGATTGTAATTGGATTACCTTGAAATAGTCCGGTTTATAATTGGATTACCTTGGATTACTGAAAATATTCTAAATTGTTTGAATTACAGTTGGATTACTCGGATTGGAAATGGGTTTCGAATTGGAAAACGGATTAAATTCGATTTTAAGTGAATTAATCCGGTTTAAAATTGTATTGTGCTGTATTACTTGAAATGGTCCTAATTATTTAAAATACAAGTGGATTATTCTGATTGGAAGTGGGTAAGTCCACTTAAGAACTGAATTACAAGTAGATTATGTTGGATTGCAAGTGGATTAATCCGGTTTATGATTGGATTACGCTGGATTACATAAAATACTCCTAGTTATTTTAAAAGATTTTAACTGGAAAACTCCACATAGGAACTGGATTAAAAGTGGATTACGTTGGATTACAAGTAGATGTAAGCAGATTTCTCTATATTACTCGGATTACACCATATTACCAATTCGGATAACCGAGAGTTCAGCGGATTACCCCAAATGTTACCCCCTTAGAAATAAGTCAAGTTTCTAAAAAATAAAAATAAAAAACAACCCAAGATTCTTGAGTCTTATAATAAAAAAATGCCCTGATAAGGAAAGTAAGTTAGAGAGAGCATTTGAGGGAAAAATCGCAGAGCTCTGGGTTTTTCCATCGCTCGCGAGAGTCATGTAAATATGGCGGGCAAAGTTTCATCCCTATTTCTGTCGGAGCTCCGCCCAGCACCCTCTCGGTGAATTCCACCCAGTGCTAAAAATAAAGGAACAAACGCCGCGGCAACACAATCGTTGAAACATTTTTGACGCCGCAGGCTCCGCGAAAGAGGAAAGAGGGGCGAGAAAATAAAGAGGACACGAGAGCTGGAAAATTGAGAAAGAAAGAGAGAAAAGGATTCCGCGAAAGGTAGATGAGGGTGTGGGTGAGGGGGTGGGGGGTGGGTTTGAACGAACGCAATTTGCATGATTTTGCATGTTTTAGCGCGCCCGGCGCACCCAGCCTGGTTTCAGCTGTCTGTCTACGTTTTCTGCTTGCTTTTCTGGCTACAGAAGGGGTGCCAAGCAAGGGGTTTAAATGCGACCACACCACCAAGAGAGAAACGGACAAGAGAGAGGAAATTATTTTCCTTGGTTTTTCCTCGACGAAGGTGCCGCGAGCCCGAGGAATATCAATAAGATCCTCCTCCACTCACTCGAAAAACCCTTCTTTCCTTCCTTTCTTCGTGTCTCAAGTCGACTTCCGGTGTTTTATTTTTGTTTTTTGTGGGTTAAAGTCGACAATTATTTCTTTTTTCATCCCTTCTCACATCAGAGCTGTATCCACATTTCAATAGCTATTCATAAACATGTAAGGAGGCATCCGCTATTTACATGTGGCTTTTTTAGGGGAAGTTACTCTTCATACTATTATAAACATTATATCATTATTCGATCTATGTTAAGAGTTTTATAGCTGCCGTCCATCCGTCCGTCATACTTTTTTCAGAGGAGGGGACGTGAGCGGAGGGAAGGGATGGGGAGGGGCAGTAAGGATTTATAAGGAGGGATGAGGAGGGGAATTCAGGGTGGATAAGGAGGGGATGAGAAGGGCAGAGAATTGAGGGGAAGGGAAATGACTGAGGTGTTGTGAGGGGCGAGGTAGGGGTGAGCGGGAATGCCCTCGCTTCCACTACCTTCACTTCACCACTCCTAATTTCTCCTCCCTCACTTTCACTTCCTTCCTAACTTCCCCTGCCCAAACAAAAACTATAAAATTAAACCCTTTTCCAGATTAAAAAAAAAAACAATATTTTCAAGATTAATCTGAAAAGGTAGGAAATAAAAAGGAAACTTTTTTGTAAAAGAGAATAAAAGAAGAAATCTTCAAAAATATATTTAAAAAATTTTTAATTCATATTAAGAATACCCAACTAAATAATGTTTTTTAAAATTAATCGTTGAAGAAGCCTAGTAGTTTAAGAATCTAAAATACAAAATCTTTGCCAAGGAATAAAAAAACATAATAAAATAAAATTAGAAAAGCAAATATGGACTAACTACTTTGAAGGAATTTTACGTAAGGTTAATTCTTTCCCAGCTGGTTTTTAAATAAAATTTTTAAGATCATTCATCTAAAAATATATGAAAGAAAATGAAATATTTTTAAAAAGAGCATAAATAAAAAAATCTTCAAAAACTCCAGAAATTAAAACATAAAATCAAAATCTTCAACAAGAAATAAGAAAATAGAATAAAATAAAATTAAGAAAATAAATAAGATTAACCCCTTTTCCAGTTTTTCAATAAATATAAATAAGATAGATATACAATAAAAGCAGAAGAGGCAACAAGATTTAAAATTAATAAACAAATAAAATTTGTTAAAGAAAAGTAAAACTAAAACTAGAAAAAGATTTATTACGTATGCATTTATTATGTATATATAAGAAAAAGAATAACCCCTCTTCCAGATATTGAAAAAATAAATATTTTTAAGATTAATCTGAAAAGGTAGGAAATAAAAAGAAAACTTTTTTGTAAAAGAGAATAAAAGAAGACATCTTTAAAAATTAGTTTAAAAATGTTTAATTCGTAATAACAATACTCAGCTAAATAATTTTTTTTGTAATTAATCGTTCAAGAAGCTTACATGTTAAAAAATCTAAAATACAAAATATTTGCCAAGGCATAAAAAACATAATAAAATAAAATAAGAAAAGTAAAAAAGGATTTTTTAATAAAATTTTTAAGATTATTCATCTGAAAATATATGAAAAAAATGAGATATTTTAAAAAAGTGCATAAATAAAGAAATCTTCAAAAACTCCAGAAGTTAAAAACATCTAAAAATTAAAATCTTCACTAAGAAATAAGAAAATAGAATAATATAAAATTAAGAAAATAAATACAGACTGAATATTGAGAAGGAATTTTCAATAAGACTAACCCCTTTTCCAGTTTTTTAATAAACATAAATAAGATAGATATACAATAAAAGCAGAAGAGGCAACAAGATTTAAAATAAATAAACAAATAAAATTTGTTAAAGAAAAGTAAAACTAAAACTAGAAAAATATTTATCATGTATGCATTTATTATATATATATATATATAAGAAAAAGATTAAACCCTTTTCCAGATATTGAAAAAAATTAATATTTTTAAGATTAATCTGAAAAGGTAGGCAATAAAAAGAAATTTTTTCTATAAAAGAGAATAAAAGAAGACATCTTCAAAACTTAGTTTAAAAATGTTTAATTCGTGTTTACGATACTCAGCTAAATAATTTTTTTTTAATTAATCGTTGAAGAAGCTTAGATGCTAAAGAATTTAAAATACACAATCTTTGCCAAGGCATAAAAAAACATAATAAAATTAAATTAAAAAAGTAAAGAAGGATTTTTTAATAAAATTGTTAAGATTATTCATCGGAAAATATATGAAAAAAATGAAATATTTTTAAAAAGAGCATAAATAAAGAAATCTTCAAAAATTCCACAAATTAAAACATCTAAAAATCAAAATCTTCACCAAGAAATAAGAAAATAGAATAAAATAAAATTAAGAAGAATAATACGGACTGAATATTGTGAAGGAATTTTAAGTAAGATTAACCCCTTTTCCAGTTTTTTAATAAATATAAATAAGATAGACATAAAATAAAAACAGGAGAGGCAACAAGATTAAAAATAAATAAAAAATTAAAATTTTTAGAGAAAAGTGAAAAGTGAAAAAATCAAATGATTAAGCCCTCTGGAAATTCCATACAATCATTAAAAAATTTTGGAAAACCCTATAAAATTCTGTGAGATTCCCCGAAATTTCCTTAAATACTTTTAAATCTGTAACCTTAGAAATTCCATACAAATCCTATTTCTGGAAATCTCTAAAAATCCATTAAAAACATTGAAGTTTCGTAAAATATTTCGAAATATAAAAATAATCCCTCTTAAAGTCTTTGAAATTTTTTTTAAATTAATTGAAATCTTACAAATCCTGCAAAATAATTTCAAGTCTCTAGCAATCTCTTAATTTTATCAAGGAAATTCGAAATTCTTGAATACTTTATACTCTTCTGAAATTTTTTGAAATTCCGGTAAATCTTTTGAAATATAACGAAATCCTTTAAAATCCGTGCATATACCTTGGAATATTTTGAAATCTCTTAAAATTATTTGAAATCACGTGAAATAATCGAAACCCCTTCAAATTTATTAATAATATTTAAAATTCCTTAAAATCTTTAAAAATATTGGCGAATCTTTTGAAATCTTGTGAAATCATTCGAAATCTTATGCAAACCTTCATATTTCTTAAAATCCTTTAAAATCTTTTGAAATCTCTTAACTTCTTTTGAAATGTTTTAAAAAATTTTAATTGCTTAAAAATCACTTTAAATCCCTTTAAATTTTTTGAAATCTTCAATATTCAATCAAAATGGTCAATAATCCTTTAAAATCCATATAAGTCTCTTAAAATCTCTAAAAATAAATTAAAGTATTTGAAAATCGATGCAATATTTCGAAATATTAAAATAATCCCTTGAAATTTTTTAAATTTCTGTAAAATTCATTGAAATCTTTAAAATCCGAGAGAATCTTTCCGAATCTCTTAAAATCATTTAATGTTTTTAAAGACTTTACATTTTCATGAAGTCCCTTATCTCTTTTGGAATATTTCGATATCTCCTCAAATCTCTTAAAATTTTTTGAAATTTCGTTAAAATCTTGGTATTTTGTAGAAATGTTTCCTAATTACTAAAAATTATTTAAAATCCCTAAAAACTCGTCGAAATCTTCAAGTATCTCTTGAGTTTTTGCAGAATCTTTTTATTTTCCAAAGTACCTATTGTTTTAAATGACTCAAATATTTTTATATCCCTTGAAATCATTTAAAGTCTCGTTTAAAGTTAAAATAATTGATACATTGATTGAAAAATATACAATTGAACCTCTCCGGATCAAAAGGGGATACGCATGGATTCAGCCTGAGAATTATTGTCCAGAAAGTCAATTTTTAAAATCGTTCGAATGTTAATTTCAAGGACTGGTACTAGTAGAGAATTTTAAGGCACTTTATTTCCTTTAAAAAATATTTTTAAGTTTTACTGTTTTTGAAGTAATTGATAAAAATTAGATTCAACTCGCGCTATAACTCAGTGAATTTCCAAAATTTGTCAATATAATTAATACTAAATTACATTTTCAAATCTTTTGAAACTAGCTGAGGAAGATAAACGTAAATATTTTAATAAACAATAAAGTTGTTAATTTTTTTGTGAAGCTTTGCAAAAACCATGAATTTCAACCTTCAAGCGCTTCGTTTATCGAGCGAATTTTAAGCAACGAAAAACTTTCAGTGACAAAGTTGTTAATTAAGGTTCAAAGAAGCTTTCTGGCAATTTTCAGATAAATAGCTTTAATGGGTAAAAAAGTATGAATGTCTTAAATTACAAACAGAAATCTTGACGCAGCTGCCGTATGCACGTGCCTCCTCGATTACGAACGTGTTACAGCGGACGTGAAGGTCAAGTCAGATACCAAAACAAAAATAATAACCGTTTGTAGTTTTCTTCTAAAATATACTATAAATAAGTTTATTTTAGTTAATACCCTACTAATTTAAGAAAGATTGAAGAGTGGATGTTTATGAAAATTACGAATTGCAAAATTCAACCACTTTTCTCTTTAAGTTTACGCTTGAACTAGAGAAACTTTCGAAAAGTCCTCCTCCTCGAATTGGATTAAAAGCTGCCAAAGTAAAGGATGTAAAAAATCTCTATAATCACTTAAGTCCTAAAGGAAAAGAATTTTTTAAAGTAAAAATTCAGAGCCGAGATGCCAAAGAAACTGAAGGAAGTGGCAAAAAGGATTTAAAGTAGTTTAAAATAAAGAATTATTTAAATAGTTTAATTTTCAAAATGCCTAATAAATCAATAATTTCAGTGATGATATCTTGATTATCATTTTTTATCAGATTTGACCTTTACGTCCGCTGCAACACGTTCGTAGCCAAGGAGACACGTACATAGGGTGGCGTCAAGACTTCCGCTTGTAATTTAAAACATTCATAATTTTTTAACCAATAATGCGATTAATATAAACCTTTTCAGAAAACTTCTTTGAACCTTAATCAACAACTTTGTCACTAAAAGTTTTGCGTTGCTTGAAATTTGCTCAATAAACGAACCGCTTGAAGGTTGAAATTCATGATTTCTACAAAGCCTTTAAGAAAAATTAACAACTTCCTTGTTTATAAAAAAAATCACGTTTTTCTTTTTCGAATAGTTTAAGAAGACCTTAACACGTCATTTACTTTCTACAGAATCAAAAAATTTCAAAAATTGGCTGAGTTAGGACGAGTTTAAGTAAAAAAACATTTAAATTTTTGTTTTTAAAAAATCTATTTTTTATCAAATTCTTCAAAAACTATAAAACTTACAAATTTTTGCAAAATAAAAAGAAGATGTGCCTTTAAATTTTCTACAAAAATCAGTTTTTAAAATTCAAATTCGTATGAATTTTAAAGTTGACTTTGAGGACAATACTTCTCAGGCTGAAACCACGCGTATCCCCTTTTGATCCGGAGAGGTTCAATTTTACGCAAAAAAAAAGGAAGGGGGTCAAAATAATCTTAAAAATCCTTACAATAGGATGGGGGGTCTAAAATTTCAAAACTCATCCTTACGTAACCAATGGGCGTTCTCCAAACTTATCCATTTAAAATAAATTAAAACCTATTTAAGAGATGGCAAAAATAAGAGGTCAAAGATCAAAGGTCGTAGGTCAGATATCATAAAGAAAATTTCAGAAGTGAAACAAAAAAGAAGGTGAGATCAAAGATCAAAGTTCATAGCTTACAGATTGTATAACAAAGCCGAAGAGTTACAGGGTAAAGGTGAGAGGTCACAGGTCAAAGATGAAGCATCAGGGGTCAGAAAAATCGAGGAGTTAGAGGGCAAAGATAAGATGTTAAAGGTCAAAGTTAAAGTATCAAGAGTGAACAAGTAAAAATGAGAGGTCCAAGATCGAAGGTCGTAGGTCAGAAATCATCAAGAAAATTTCAGGAGAGAAAGAAAAAAAAAGGGAGAGGTGAAAGATGCAAGGTAATAGGCTAGAGATCGTATAATGGGAAATACAGAAGTTATAAGGAAAATACAACAGGTCACAGGTCAAAGTTGAAGTAGAATTGGTCACAAAGTAAAAATGAGAGGTCAAAGATCGAAGTTCGTAGGTCAATCATCACAGGTCGGAGGTCGGAGATGATAAAGAAAATTTCAGGAGTCACAGGAAAAAAGAAAAGTCAAAGATCAAAGATCATACGTTGGAGATAGTATAGCTAAATCTAGCAATTAGAGGGCAAATATAAAAGGTAACAGGTCATAAGTCAACAGTAAAAAGTTCAAAGGTCAAAGGTCAAAGGTCATACATTTGAAAATGTTGACTCTTTTTCTATGAAAAATTAAAAAAAAAAATGAATTTCTAATTAGTTTGGATAGTCATTAAGGAACTGAAGAGGTGTTATCAGATCGGTGTAGACTTTCTGGATCATAGTATGTGCTAGAGCCACCAGCCACGCGTGATTCGAGCGATTACCTGTAATGACGCTCTCGGCGGTTGTGCGATCCCCGTGTGTGGATTCAACGACAATGGCTGCTCATTATCGGCTCGCTATTGGCCCATTGTTATCGGTGAGAGAGCCGGAACGGCCTTACAACGACGAGGAATGATACCGCGACCGCAGAATGACTCGTCCTTTTCCACGTCGAATCCGAATAGCGAATAGTTGACGTGAGTTTCACGTTCTGACAGACTTTGAAATAGTAATCTATGGCAATGATATGTTTTATGAAAAAAATAATTTTTTTCTAATTCTTCGCGTTTTAAGGCAGAATAATTTTTTAGCAAATTATTTAAACATTAGCAGAAAAAGGTTGCTGCGTGCCGTTTGCATGGTTCTAGTCATTTTTATATTTTTATATTTTTAATTGCTTGATTGATAAATTGGAATATATGCTTCAAATTATAGTATTAAAAATATAATTAATTATCATAAATTTCTATAAATATTTAAATTTCTATATCGGTTTTCATACGACTTTTAATTAATAACTAAAGTAAATTTATAGGATTTTATACATCTCTTTGAATTATGTATGTCTAGACGTTTTGCAATCCAAGATCCTTCTATTTTTAAAGTGCATAGATTAAAATAATGTAATTTTTCATATTTTTTTAATAGTTAAATTCTGAAGACTCTTTAATTTTCAATATTTTAAAATAAAAATTCTTTAATACCAATTCTTTTTAAAATCAGAACCTAAATTTTCAAAATTACAAAATTTTTATTTGCAAACCTTAAAACTTGCATAATTTTCCATTGTGAATTTTCACAATTAAAAGCTCTTCAATTTCAGAGCTTTACTTGTGAAAACCATTTATTTATCTAAAAAAAAAATTAGAAATTAGCAATTGAAAGGTCCACAATTTTAAATATTTGCAATTAAAAATTCTTCAATTATAAGAATGTGTGAATAAAAATTCTTAAATTATGATAGTTTTGAAATTTTTCTTTAGAAAGCATTTTTAATCTTTTAACTAGAAGAAGTTTTTAATGTAAATTATAAGTAAGTTAGTAAGTTTGAATCATTTATTTGAAATTATTTAGTTTTGAAGATTAACAGTGAAAAAATCTTTAATATTGTAGATGTGTAAATGTAAATACTTAAATTTTGATGAGTTTGAAGATCAAAAGTCAAGTTTTTGATCCTAAATCTTCCAAACCGAAAAAAGTTCGAATTGTAAATTATGAAAATTACAGAATTTTTCATTGTAAGACTTTAAACTTTAATAATTATTAATTTTAAAGTTTTTAAATCATTGCTCTTCATTTTTCAGTATTTACTTATAAATTAATTTACTTATTTACTTTATGAATGTATAAATAAAAATTTGTATAATTGGATGCTTTCGAAAGCCAAAAGACAAATTTTTTATTTAAAATCTTCCAAATCGAAGAGTTTTTAAAAGCAAATCATCAAAATTGAAGAATATTTAATTTAAAATTTTCCCAATTAAAAAATCTTCAAATTTAAAAGATTTACAATTCCAAGATCTTCAATTTTGAAATTTTTTTTTTTAAATATTGATATTTAAAAATGCAGAATTGCACATTTTTTAATTTTTAAGATTTTTATTTTCAAGGCTTGTGAGTTGGAACTAAATTTGCAATTAAAAACTTCAATTTTAAAAATGTAATAGTATTTATTTCTATGGAAAGTAAATTAACTTAGAATAAAGAACAGTTGAATTTTGTACAAAGAAAGGTTTATTTTTCTACCCAAAAGGACGAATTTTCAACAACACCAGTTAAGAAAGAGAAAAATGTCAACCAAATTGTTGAATTTTCTACAAAAAAGTTCATTTTTAACCAGATAGTTAAATTTTTAACTCAAAAAGACAAATTTTTAACAAAGCGTTTGAATTTTCAACAAAACGGATTAATTCTCGACCAAAAATATAATTAAAGACTATTCAACCAAGAAGAATTAGATCAAAAAAAAGTTTCATTTTCTTGTTGGACTTTACTTTTATGAGCTAAAAAGTAATAGCTTGAATAAACATTATTGTTACAAAACTGAAAATTATATGTTCATATAATTTTTAACTTTTGTAAATTTTTTAATTATTATTACTGCAGAAATATGTTGAGTTAAACATTATTTAAATACATACAGTATAATAATAACTCGTATTGTCTTACTGAATCTATTTTGATTCAATCTGGAACGAAACGGTTTAGATTTCGTATGTTTGAAAAAAATATTTAAAAAAAAATTTTTTAAGTGAAAATTAAGAATTATAAACACTAACGCCAATTAAAAATTATGTTAAAACCCCAAACTAGAAAATAAAGTTGCTTTTCCTCTGCACTTCTTGAATTCGGACTTATCAGTAAGGCAATGCGATTAATATATAATAATAATCTAATAAATACATTAGACAGTATTTCTTAAAATAATTTTTAACTTTTGTTAATTTCGTAATGAATATTACTATAGAATTCAGAAAAGGTAAATAAATTATTAAAAAACATACAGTATAATAGAAGAAAGGTCAATTAAATTTCAATATGTGTTTTTTTTCTTGATTCAGAACCAATGTATTTAGATTATTATATTATCAAAAATTTTAAAATAATAATCCAAACATATTAAATTTCTAAAAATTGCTAACATTTTAAATATTATTATTGATATAACTACAATTTTTAATATTTTATTAATACAAAAATTAAATAAAAAGACGTCTATGAAATTGAGTTAAAAACATTTCCCCCCTTTTTCTTTTTTTTTGATATTTATGTTATTTAATGAGCCGGAAAGTAAGATAGTATAGAAAACTGTTTTTTATGATTAAATTTTTTTCATGCTCTTTTGCATAAAATTATTCTAGAGAAAATTAATTATTTTTCAATCTTAGAATAAAAAATTCAAAATATGTTTACATCAGAACTGACTTGCATTGCCTTACTGATGAGCCTAATGAGTCAGTATGAAACGAAACGAATAAGGCTTCCTATTTAAAAAAAAAATAAAATCAGAAAAAAATATATACCCTAATGCTAATAAAAAATCTTTTTTTACCATTATGACACTTGAGCCCATTAAAAACGATATCTTTCGAAAAGTAGCAAAGTCGTCATTTAACTACTTTTTCTCTAATTGGATTTAAAATCCAAGCGATAAAAAAACGGAAATAGTTTGATTTTCTTGTTGGACTCTTAATTATTCAGTTCAAATTTAAATGGAAAAACTTGAAAAGGGTGAAAGAATGTGAATAGGAAAAGTGTGTAACCTGCTTTAATTAAATAACAATTTTAAATGTTTATAGACGAAATAATAATAGCTTAAATGAATATTAAATTTTTTAATCCTTAAAAAATATTGTTTAAAAAGCTTGAAATTAGAAACAAAAGTTGATTTTTTACTGCACTTTTTTGATTTCGAACTCATCAGTAAAGCAAAAAGTGAGCACATTTTGAAAATTTTTGAGACCACTTTTTTCAAGATTTGAAAATTCTATGTACAGTTATTAGTAGTACTCGCAGAGACTAACAATTTATTACAATGACTTTTTTCATAGAAAAAAAATTACCGGATTTATAGCAGTTTCAAAATAAATAAAAAAAACGAAAATGAACATTTTAAGCCAAACAACGCACAATATCAAACAAATTCAAGAGGGGAAAACGGTTGGTTTTTAAAAGCCCTACAAGATTATCATAATAACTTTTTGAACTTCTTTGAAAAATCGAAAATTCAAATTTTGATCGCAGAAAAAATAATTTAAAAAAATATATTCCATTTTGCGGTCAAACTATGCAAGATATGAAGAAATATTTAAAGACAAAAATTGTGTAGCCAAAAAAGATCTACAAATTTGTTATAAATCACTCTTTGATAGGACGTGTAGTTTTTGTTTTGTTCGTAAAAAACAACATTAACAATAAAAAAAATTGCCAGAGCTATAGCAATTTCCTACACACCCTTCAAGATTGTCATAACAACTTTTTAAATTTTTTTGAAAAATAGAAAATTTACATTTTTATTGCACAAAAAATCTTAAAAAATCAAAAATTCCATTTGACGGACAAACTATGCAAGATGCATTCATTTGCCAAAAAAAAAGATGAGCAGCGCGTGAATATTTCCGATCTCAGAGCGCGTCAGAGCACCCGAGATGGAAGAATGGCCCGCAGACAACATCAGCTTGAGTTATTAAAAGCTGCCGAAGCGGCGAAGGGTGTATAATATGGTCCTGGAATTGGCGACTCCATGTAGGTTAAAAAAAATTTTATTCTGTGTAAAGTGCTTTTCAAACTTTAAACGCGTTTTTCTCAAAATGGTGTTTTCAAAATCGGTGACCAACATTACTCGAAAACGGCTAAACCGATTAGTCTCAAATTTTAACACGAGCTTCTTTAGTATATTTTTTAGTAATTAATCGAAGATTTTTTCCCACCGATAAATGTATTTTTTTTATAAACAATTTAAGGCCGAAATTTTGGTCAAAAATCGATTTCTTTTTTTTTGAGAAACCGCCATTTTGACAAAAAAATTTATTTTTCTTATTCCTTCGATTAATTACTAGATTTAAAATTACTTTAACGAATTCTGTTTGGTTTTTTAATTTCAGATGATCCAGTTCAGAGATATAGTGGTCACCGCAAAACGT
>JAAAKG020136975.1:1701-13035 GCA_010014905.2 Druon quercuslanigerum
GCGGGGGGGGGGGGTGGCGGAGGCCCGGGGGGGGGGGGGGGGGGGGGGGGGGGGCGCCTTGACTGCGGGTGGGGGGGGGGGGGGGGGGGGGGGGGTGAAGTTTCCGTCGCCTGATCTGTCAGGTCGCATTGCGACCAACGGAGGGTTAAGTTAATACGAAATACGAACTGCAATGACGATAAGAATTTTTCCTCAAAATGAATAGTTTTGCGAGTTGCTAGTGATTAAAAAATCTTGAATTTTTTACGCTTGAAACATTTAAAATATCATAGCATGAAAAAATATCATAGTGCAACAAAAAAGACGTGCCAATTATTTTACGCTAAAGAATGCGTGATCATTTTTGCGCTACAATCGATTATTTAGTTGTATAAATCTGTGTATAAATCTGATATGAATTGATCCATTCGTATGTTTACTTCAGCCATCGAGGGTCCCTTTATGTTTACCGCCTAGCGATGTAAAGTTCAGAGGAATTTTTACAGTGTATTAAAATGCAATTATTGAAAAGTAATTGGAGCTATATGCGATTATTAACTCGAAACTATTGTTGTTCAGAAATCCGTGTTTATTATTTTATAAGGCTCTCGCTTTTACCCCATTTAAAATAAAAAGTCTGCAAACTTTATCTATGTGAGAAATGTAACGTTATCTAAATAATATATTCAATAGTAATGATCAATGGAACAAATGTGTGCAGAACTTTAAAATAAAAAAAGGTAATTTATTCAAAGTTCAAAAAACATAATAAAAAATCCGAGTAATCAAACTTAATTAAGATACTTAGTCAAGATACTCAAGTTTTACACTTAAAGGTGATTTATGAGGCTGGTGAGAGCTGGACACGTGGATTTTACACTTATATTAGAGTTCTGGAGGAGGATGGACAAGGCGTTTCTTCACGTAGGGATGATTTTTGGAAAAGGGAAAGCTAGAAAAGAGATTTTTACAATCAAGGGTGACTTTTGGGCTTGAGAGAGCTGGCCAGGGAAAATGATCAATTATGGGTTATTTTTGGGAAAAAAGAAAGATTTAATTGTAAATCTTTTTCACATTTCCAAGGAGATATATAAAATGATTGATACTGGTAACAAAAAATTACCAATGCCGACCATAAGGTAATCATGAAATTTTTAAATTATATCGTTTTATTTTAAAAGATTACCTTTAAGCTTTGAAAATTTCAAAATGTTTCCAAAAAAAAATATCGAAAATTTTAAGACAATTTTCTTAATTTTTGCAAGGATTAAAAAAATTTTAAGAAGCCTTTAAACTATTTGAGAAAATATTTCAAATTTTTTGAAGTTTTCAATAAATTCAAATATTTAAAATTTAAAAATATTTCATAAAGTGTTTATGAAAATGTAGATTTTGGAAGATTTTGAAATGAAATTTTAAAGCCATATGATAGTTCATTGAATAGAGCCAAGAAGCCAAATTGTTTACCTTGAAAACATCTCTACAAATTTGTATGAGAACGTTTTTGAATAAAACGCATCGTTTTTTTAAGGTGGAAAATATTATTAATAATTTTAAAATTCGATTTTTCGGTCAAACTATATCATTACTATATACAAAGAAAGTTGCTACGCAAAATTCTTTACGTCGACCTGGTATACAAATTTCGTTAATGAATATTTTCATTCACCCTATTTAAATTCTATTTTATAAGGTTTCCACCAAAATTTAATGCATTTTTTCACATAAATCATGAAAACTTTCTCTGATTATTACCTTATTTGTGTTTCCTGGTATTGATTTGGTTGATCAATATAAACTTTAGTTTAATAGCGATTCATACTTACCGCACTCTTGTTAAGCAAATATAACGTAAGTTTACATAACTTTCTAAAATAGTACCTAGGTAAATAAGTCTATTATCGCCATTGGTTTCTATCCTATAGATATTCCTTCGGGTGCCAAATACATGAAAAAATGCCAAATGCGTTCAAACGATTTTCAAACTTTTCGTAAAAGAATGTAAAAGATTTTAAAACAAACTTTTTCAGCTTTGCAGGATTATAAAAGTTGAGAAACAATTTGAATAAGTTTAAGAGATATTTGTCAGTTTTGAAAAAATACAAAAATAATTTTTAACTAGAAATGATTTCTGAAGATTTCAAACAAAAAAGTTAGAAGCTTTTTAAGCATTTTGAAATGTTTCAAGACCATAACAAATTTTTCTTAAGATTTATGGGAAAAAAATTATTTCTTATTTTAGACGATTTATTTTAAGATAATATTAAATTTAAAATGATTTGAAAACATTTCAAAAGATTTTCAAATTTTTTTAAAAATAATCTGGAAGTCAGTTTAAAAGATAATCAGGAATATTTACAGGTTTAAAGACATTACAAACATTTTAAGTCTTGGAAAGTTGACCAATGATTAATAAAATTTTCATAATTTTTTTTAATCTTCAAAAAGTCATAAATGTCTTATTTACTTTTTCGTATCATACTTTTCGATCTGAAATCTTTACATAACACTTTTGGAATTTTGTTACACATTCGGCCCTTTGTTTTAAATTTCATATTTTACGGTTAAAAATTCAAAGGCTCAGTTAAAAGTTAAACTAATTTGGTTAAAATGCATATGTTTGGTCGAACATTCAGAATTTTAGTTTAAAATTTATCTCTTTGGTTGAAAATGGAACTGTTTTAATGAAAAGTCGTAATCTCTAGCTCCCTCTTGACAGAAAATTCAAGTCTTCAATTTAAAATTCAAATATATGCTTGCAAATTAACTTTTTGTTGAAAACCCACTTTTTCTAATAAAAAAAGTAAACTTTTTGTAGAAAATCCTTTTTTCATGGAAAAATTATCAGCTTTCTTATCTACTCATCTTTTGGTTGAAAATATAACTGGTAAAAAATTAACCTTTTTTTGGTTAAGGATTCAACTATTTTTATGAAAATTAACCTTTTTGGATGAATTTGTCTGCTACTGATTTATATTAACAGTTTTTAAATAAAAATAAAGCTGAATAATAAATACTAACTTGGCATTTTTATTTTATATCGAAAATGATTTTCCCCTTAAACCAAAAAACTACGCGCGCATTGATCATGCTAGCCCCACCTACAAAAAGTTTTGAAGCGATATGTCTCGAAAATCGGGAAATCATTGTACAATCGTAGGTTAAGCTTAAGGTGTTTACTGGCAATACCGATATAGATTTTGAACGAGATTTACGAATTTAATACAATTTAAAGTTCTATTAATTTTGTTTACCAAATCTTGGTTATTTTTAATTTTATATTTCAATAAAAGAAGCATAAGATTATTTATCATTATTCTTTAGATTATCACTCAGAACAATTAGGTTTACAATTTTTGTACATTTTTTTTTTTTATTAGAGACTTATACCGGAAATTGGTACTTTAAATAAAAAATCATTTGATTTCAAAGAAGACAAAATTTGTGTAAACATCTTTAAATTACACCTGCATTTTTGACTGATAATAGGAATAGATATTAATGAAGATTTACAATTTTTTAACAACATTAGGTGAAGTAAACATTTTTTCTAGGAAATCGGTTCTATTTAACAAAAAAACATATTAGGCTTAAAAGAGGATTTGCAATGCTAAACATTTTTTTTGTGTTATCTTAGTGTTTTTCTATGTAAAATGGATATTGGTAATAAGAAATAGGTAGATTTTAAATAATATTAACAATATTTGATCAACAATAGGGTATTTTAACGTTTTTCATAAGGAATCGGTTATTTTAAATAAAACACATTTTAATTTTTTTTAAACTTACAATTTTGAAAATTTAACGGTGAAAATATTATATATTTATTATATAGTTAAAATATCAGTTTTCATCAATTAACTTAAATATTGTCCTCGTTTTTATATTTTACTATTTAAGGTAATAGATTAAATCAAATAAAAAAATATATTAATATTAATTTTGCTTTTCAAAACTAGTTTTTAAAATATAAAAAAACAAATAATATACTTTTATTAATTACTGTTCATAAAGTTTAAAAAATTAGAATTGAATAACTAAAGATAGACAATGGTGAAAAAGTTACAGAAAGTTTTAAAATTTCATTAATGTCTCAGGTTTCTCCTGAGTATACGAAAAATCCTCCGCCTTTTCTCGGGGCTTCAGAAAAAGCAATGACATTAAATGTTCGCAAATTGAAAATAAAATATTATTTTGTATTATACCTGAATTATGACGCAATTATTTGTGCATCATGTAATTTCACCTTTGTTACATTTTCTCTATTATAAATATTTTATTAAGTTCCTTATGCAGGACACTTTTTCATACATACGAAGTAATTTACATAAGATAAAATAAAATAATAAATTGAAGAATTCAGTTAGGAAATCTGATGTCTTTTTAGTGTTAAGTCTACCTGAGTATAGCTTGATTGTAATGCGATCCCACCTTTCAATACTTCAACGTGACATTCGATTATTCGTATCGAAACGGACGAAAAGTTAGAGCTCACATAATCCCTTTATCTTCGTCCGCACGTTCCATCGGTTCTATCTAAACGTAATATCATTAGACATTTATTTATTGGCTAGAAAGCTTTAAAGATTCAAAAATCTTTCTCTCAAAACTTAGACTGATCATAAGTCTTCCAGAATATATTTCTCTTATTTCTGTCTTTCTTGATTTGACCGAAAAAGGAACAATTCTCATTTCAAATATAAGCTTATCTTCATATAATTTTCAAAGCAAAATGCTCTTTGGCGATAGAAGAGTTTCACTCTTAATTTTTATTTTTCAAAGAGCCTGACTTGAAGTCGATGGAAAATTAATGTAGCTTTCCATTGGTTCTCAACCATAATGTGCGTCTATATATCCTGTGGCTAGTCAAAAAAACTGTTTATTAAAATTTTTTAGTGCTGAATAGATAAGAAGATTCCTATGATCAAAGCTTTTCTTTTAGTCCAATTTTCTTCGGGGATAATTCAAAATTAAGCTTCTGGCATATACAATTAGGATCAAAAATAAAATTTGTTATGTTTTAGTTTTCTTCTTTAATATCAGTAGTTACAAATATTAAAAAAATAGGGAAATTTTGGTTAATTAGACTTATGGGCCAAAAACTTTTCTTTTAGTCTAACTTTCTTCTATAATAGTTTAAATTGAAGATCTTGGCATGTGGAGTTTAGATTAAAAATAAAAAAATGTATGTAAAATTTCTCCTGTTTTGATATCTATGGTTGAAAAATAAGAAAAATGAGTAAGATTTGCTATTATTTTCCGCTACTCTGGAGCCTTTTCTTTTAGGCCTATTATCTACAGGGATGCCTCAAACTGAAGATCTTAGCATGTTAAACTCAAGATAAAAAAATTACATTTGCTATGTTTTCATTTTCTTTTTTTTTATATCAGTGGGTAAAAAATAAAAAAATTGAGGTAAGTTTGGCTGATATTTTGTTTATACCTTTAATATGGTTGAGACAACAAAATTCTCTGAAGCTTTTGTAAAAACTTGTTAGTTCGAAAGAATGATTTACTTTTATTGCGAAGAACATTTTGATCGAATAAATAAAACTACTGCAAATTGTATATTTTGCTTCAGTTATTATGCATGGCATTTAGATAAACAATATGCAGTATTTTAAAACTAAGAGAGCAAGAAGATATTAATTACGTATAACAAGTTTACTTTATGAAGTTTTTATTGTTAACTTGGAAAAGATATATTTTGGGATTTGCTACTGCTAGAGTGACGCTGGGTAAATTTTTTCTAGTACCTTAAGAAAGTACCCTCGGTACGTAGAAAGTCAGTTGATAGAACGCTTCGATTTGCTGTTGACTCACACGGTCACAGTCATAAGTTTGGCAACTTCGCGTGTGAGGACGCGTGTTATTCGAAATTCGTGCATAAACTAGATCACCTATAACGGGTGCGACGTTGGCACGCCTTTAGTTCACTGTCGTCAGTCATACATTTACGGTATAAATCATTATTTTTCGATTCTTATAGAGCTCTGAAAGATACTTTTCGAAGCAGATGTGGATTTCGAATAACATTCTATGTATGTCAGAATTATTTTAAAATTTTCGTCCTTTGTCAATCTTCGTATATACTACAAAAAGTAAGACTTCTCATAAGACCACATGCTAATTTCAATTACTGATTTCTCGACAGTAAAGCTCTGAAAGGTTTCAAAATTTTCACCAGAGCTTCAGTGCATTCTAATACAACTGTCATCCAAATATCAAATGATTCTCATTTGTAATTCTATTACCGAGGGTACTCCCTTAATAGGAACAAAATATTTAGAGACAAAGCTTGAAACCTTCTTTAGTGTAAACCGACCTCTGTAGAATAAAATTGCGTAATTTAAAATCGAAGGTGAGTGACGTTTATTATAGAAAAGCAGTTTATGCTCAATAGTAAGTTTGTTCGGATGACTTCGCATATGATATTGACAGTTTTATCGAAACACGTTTTAAAAAGAAAGAGTAGCATGCAGAGACTGCCACACAGTAATGCTTTTACCTTTTTAAAAGTTATACTTTTATCACGCGTGCGCAACCATTGATTTAATGTTAAAGCGACCAAAGAAAAAACTCATAATTAAAGAGTGCCGTCCCAAAAGAGCACAAGGGTCATTTTTACGTAAATGAGATTATTTGTTTTAAAAATAAGATATATTTATGCTTACATAGGGACAAAACATTTACTTCATAATTATATTCTACTTCTTCCAATTATTTGACAACTTAAAAATCCACAACCCTATTGTGCTTTTTCTTATTTTCGTTAAAAATTAAAATGTAAAGCCCCCCCTCTGAAGTTGAGGAAACATGCGTCTCGATTGAAACTCTTGTTTTATTGATTCATTAACTTAGTTGCTAGAAAACATTCTTTTATTAAATTGAGAATTAGATTTTTAATCAAAGTTGAAAGTTTGAGAAAATTTACTCTTTAATAACAAAAAATTTTCTTCCTCCATTTATCCAGAACATAATTGGGTGATTGTCAAATTGCAGGCAAACTTTAGCACCTAAATTAGCAATCAAATTATCAATAGGAATTTCATATTTAACAATCAAAGTTTATTCAATCACATTTTAACATTTAAAATCCAAAGGGGTATTTCTCAAGATAAGAAATAATAATCAAATTCGTAAATTAAATATGGAACGCGGATCTAAGGTTAGGAGTTTTTTGAAAAAGGGTGCGAGTCTTTAAAAAGTTTAAAAGCTGTAGCGCATGCAAATTAGGAAATAATTTTTAAGGTCAATGGTGGTCTATTCTGGCCTCCAATAGTTTCCCAATATTTTGTACACGGAAAAAACTGTGCTTCTGAGTTTTATTATCCGATTTACTAAAAAATATGTTTATATTTTAAGTAAACTTTATAGAATTTTGTGTTTACAGACACGCTTAATAATTCTGTGTTTATCACACAACTGTAACAACAAAAATATTTTCCTAGAAAAAAAGACTTACGCAAATGACGATTAAAACGACTAAAATCGATAGAGAGACTTTACAAGTTTACAAACTTGAGACATTAGAGGTTTTTTTAGGCCAACTGTCGAAACAAAGGTGAAAATCCTTATCTCCTTGTACAAAGTGAGGTTGGGATACCTAACGCTAATGACGTTTGGGGTGTTCTTAGATTAAATGAAGGTCAATAGGAACAAAAATTTAAAAAACGTACTGAACATTTTGTACAGGATCATAATAAGTATTTATTAAACAAAAATATAAATAAGTAAGAGTTTATATTTTAATGCTGGATCTCCTAACAGTCAATACCCTTTGGAACATGGCTCTTCAATTCATTACCATTAAAAAAAATATGCACGCATATGTATGTATGTGCCACTGGCTCTTTTTTATATATGTATTAATATGTCTCTCTCAAATTTACCTTTATGTAGGCGAACAATATGAAAATTCTGATCTCTTCAAACCTTATAAAATATTAAGTTGGATCCTACACGGGAAAAACTCTGAAAGGGTGCCTGTTAAAATAAGAAAAATTATTTGATGTGAAGAATTTTATTCTAAAATTTCGTGATGCGAATATCATGTTGGACCTACAAAGTCTAAAGAAATTCTAAATAAGATACTTTGTTCATTTTTCTCACAAATTACATTTGAAAGAAGATATCATTATCTCTTATGCATATTGCATTCTAAATTAACTCACGACAAATAAATCAGATTAAAAGTGATTTTTATTAGAAATTATTTCATTTGATAACGTCGTGTATAAATTATTTGCTTTGTCCCCTAATACAAATAAAAGACTTTGATCAGTTTTTCTACAAATTTGCTAGTTGTATTGAAATGTTTTTGGATTTATGACTTTAAGAACTATTCGGGATTTTCTGAAAAAAACATGCTTAATTATCTAACATATCAACATAAATTTCATTTAAACCTGCAAAGAAACGATTTTCGGATTTGTCCAACAATTTTGGAAGGAATTATCGTAAGCAAATTATTCAAAAATGACGTAAACATGTTTTGGCAACTTTTGAATTTCAAGTAGGTAACATAGGTTTATTCTTTGCTCATTAATATATTTTTCATTATTAAATTTTTGGTAATCTTCGAACTTTCACAAAATTCAGTATTTTTTGTAAGCCGACTAAAATCCTTCAATGCTATAAGGATTATTTAGATAATATAGTGCAAATTTAATCACTTCCACTCTCAACGATGTCCAACTGTATTAAGGTTACGATTTTTTAAAAGAAAATAGAATTTAGGTGTATTAAATTATCATCTAGTACTTAAAAGATGAAATATAAATTCTTTAATAAAAGTCTAGCAAAAATGTGTATAATTTTCAGTTTTTTACGCAAATTCAGACCATCACACATTATGAATTTTAATTATTCTGTCCAGCGCATTATCTTATCAAATTTATATGGTTTACAGATTCTGTAAATATATTTTTAAAGAATATTATACAACCGTTTTTGAAAAGAAAAAATTAAAAGTAATATAAAATTAAAATAATATGAAAATCGAGCGCTGTATATTATCCATTGATCACCGCATCCCTTATTAAACTTTAATTGTAATGAACAACTTTAAAATGTAAAGTTTACCAGTATCGAATTTTTAAGTTATGTTGAGATGCCCTATATTTATTTCATATTTAAATAAAACATTTTTGTCATTAGTCCCTAATTATGATAAAAACAGTGATAAACGAGATTAAGTAAAGCACTTTGGTTTTAAATTCATTCTCAAAATTTTAAATAATACAATTAGATTTTAATGATTGCGAGAGCCCTGTATAGGTCAGTATGACTTCCACAAATAATCATCGATGCACACTAAAGACTTTGGGTTGAATCTTGTTGCAGGTAATTTCAAGATGGTATTCCATCTCGCTCGTAGTTGGGGTACGGAACTCATCGATTGTTTTTGCCGCAAAACTGTAAAAGTAACTGATTGTAGGTGATACCTTGTGAAGTGGTAACATTCACACTATCAAGACGAATATTTGTTGCAGGTATATGGTACCCTGAAATTAGGGTTCGATTCACACTTTGTTTTTACTGTGTGCGCTTTAAATATATGTTGAGATTTAATTTAGTAAATAGTCCCAACGACAAATATCATGAAGTTTTTCGCGTTGAACAGCAGTAATTAACTGAAACTAAATAAATACAAGAATATGAAATTCAAAACATATCGAAATATCCTAATGAAAACTCCTTTTATAATTAACCTTACTCCCACCCGTGAAAATAATTGCGTAAACGAGTGATAAAATAATTAACGAAAAAATTCAATGCCGTAGGTTAATCCTACTTGCCTGCTTTGTAATGATAGAATATTTCAGCGATAGAAAGAGTTAATGATACATTATATTTTGTTGATGAACTCATATGATGAATGGCTTTCTTCAATGAAACAATGTTTGAAACTAATTTGCGCACTAGAGTTAGAAGAATATTAGACTTATTATAAACTTAATTTTTTTAATTTTGTTTTCTATTAGGAAAATATATACCCATTTAAAAAATGCTGAAAGTGCAATAAAGATTTAAATGCATTCTACGGTGGGAAAATGTAGTCAGGGATATGTGACCGGGTGACATTTTCGTATATTTACATGACTTTTGTCTTTTTTATTTTTTTATTAATTCAATGTTTATAGTTGCATCAACTGCCATTTTCATTAGCGACTGCACTATAGAGTTAATTATAAACTAAAGGGTATCTGTAGATTAGTATACTAGGGTACAGAAGGGAAGCTTTATGCAAACACATTCAAACCTCGCTTCCTACTGTGGGAATTGACCCCACGCTAGTGTGGCTAACAAGGCTGCAGTTTTGTAACATTAGACAATCACATATTTAAAATCAGGTCATTCCCTATTATCTTTCTTGGTCCCAGGATAACCGGAGAAATAATCTGTTGCATATCTGGTAGCGTAATAGAGACCCTGAGGGGAAAACGTTGAGGGTTGATATATGTATCTGATTGAACGGAGAAAAACAGAGGTGAAAGTAAAGTGCAACGAATGATGGATTAAAAAATATATCCTGGGGCAACTTTCTTGTAACTCCTCTCACAGTATAAACTGACAATATAAATTGCCAGGATATGAAAATGACTACGTGACAGGGTTTTCAATTACTTGGCAATTATTTTTTACTTTTATTTTATTTAAATAGATTATGAAAACTTATTTCATTGTAAATAATTAGACCATTTGTTTTACAATTAACAATTCAGAAGATTTGCTTCTAATCTGAAATACCTTCACTTCAGACTCGTGTTATTTAAAATTCTGGAATCCTGAGTCTGATATGCTATTTCACTATTTAAAAGATAATTTTACCAAGGATTGTAATAGCCAACAATAAAGTGGGCGAAAGGAGCAAAAAGTTAGCTTATCGCTTTTCCATGTGATTAGCGGTGTCAGTAGCACCATTGGGCACGAACAACACGTAATTTTTTCATAAATTACCTTACAAATGTTCTGTAAACCCAAGTGAAGGTAAAAACGTTTCCATAAAAACGACTGTTACTGAAGTGATATCGTCGCATGCTTGGATGAAATTCAGACTTTAGTACCTAAAGTGGATATCACATTATCAATAGTAATTTCATATTTAACAACCAAAGTTTATTGAATCACATTTGAAAATTTAAAATCCAAAAGGGACCTTTCTAAAAATAAGAAATAATAATTAAATTTGTACATTAAATATAGAAAGCAATGAAGCATGCAATTTACGATGCATCACACAAATGACGACAGGAAAACGATGAATTTATCCTTTTTCAATATTTATAAAAAAAAACATTTTTATCACAAATAAGCGCCTGAGCATTAAATATAAATCTGCTGAGCAAGTAA
>JAAAKG020136976.1:0-13035 GCA_010014905.2 Druon quercuslanigerum
CGAAAAAAAAAACTTTTTGTTACCTAAATCTACCAAGGGATAAATTATTTAATACTCACTTCCATCTTATTGATATTAAAAGTGTAGTTCCCAATATAATTTGATTTTGAGAGAAGTGCGCCAGATAAAAAAGTATATCAATGAACATTTAATAAACAAAAGTGCAATTTTTGCATTTTTTTCATTTGTTTTTTGGCAGGAAAAAACTTTTTTTACTGAAAACTGCATATAATTGATCAACATAATGTAAGTAATTTTCGACAAACGCATCTGTGAGTACTATTGTGTACTGTTATATCGAGTATTATCAACTGTTGAGGGGAGGGTAAGATGATTTTGTTTAACTAATATTTTGCTAATGACAGAAAACCTGGTGGCATTCTAATAAGGGAATTAAAGGAATAGTAATGCTACAAGAATAAACACCGTTACACATTGATCCAGTCTTTCACCCTGAAATCACACAGAGTCTTTTATACTCTTTTGACTTTGCCACCCGTCACATTTGTCTGATTTTCTTAGTTCCTTCTATTTTGCGTATCTCATGAGAGGGTTAGCGTGAACTCAGGTAAGAGTAGCATAGTCTGATTTCTGAGTGGATACTTTTTCGGAATAAATGGAAGAGAGGAGTAGATTACGCCTAGCCTTTTGTTGCACTGGTAGAATACCGGTTATTACCTGGGAACAAATATGTCGGCCCTTTCTGCCAAATTTACTTGGGAACTTGCTTTCCCCTTTGAGTATGTTTTCCCTCAGATGGTCAAATGTCTTTTACTCCAATCTATGAAGCATTTGATAAAAAAATCCTACATAGTGATATTTTTGTTACAAAGTCGCTGAGGAAGGCTTATAAAGGTACTGTGAAAATGCAAATTTATTTTTAATATCCTTAACACATTTAATAAAAAATTGCATACCTTTTCCATTTTACGCTACAAATACCGCGTTTCGTTAACAAAATCAATAAAATACTTGTCGACAATGAATAGTATCTACAAATATTTAATACTGCACGACGATTGTTAATTGTTTAAATAAATTTTATTTTAAAATACAGATTTTTGTCAATTTTTAATCAGCATGTTTCCATTTTTCAATGGAATCAGTTTAAAATTATTAGGATATATTCTTTCCTTGTCATACTTTATCATTACACAAAAATGTATTACTGGAATAGCTTAATTTCGAACCAAAAAGGTGAATTTTTCAAAGATTAATTTTCTACCACAGAAGATAGGTTTTGAAAATAATATATAAATTTCCAACTGAAGGAGACAATTTTTCAACCAAATAGTTCCATTTCGAACGAAGAAAGATCAATTTTCAACCACAAACGGAATAGTTAAATTTTCTGTCAAAAAAATTAGTTTTCCAAAGAACTGATGAATTTTCAACTAAAATTCTAACTCTCCAACTCGGATAGATTAACTTTATTCCAAAAACATGAATTGTCAACTAAAAAATACAAATTGTCAATTAAACAGTTGAATAGTTACATTTTCAGTTCATATAATTAATATTCAACCAAAGAACTAAATTTTATATAAAATAATAGAATATTCAATTGGAATAGTTGCATTTTTAGTTCAGCAAAAATTAATTGCAAAAAAAACGTATTAAAAAAATTACATTTTCAAAGAAAGTGATGAATTTTCATCTCGAATTATGAGTCTTCAAATTGTAGAGTTAAATCTTCTGATAAAAAAGTTTATGTTGAACCGTAGAACTCAATTTTTAATAGCAAGGATGTATCGTTAACCATAAAAGAAGCTTTACTACTGGCATTTCTATTTTCTTTTTATTAACTTAAAACTTAACCAAAGCATGCTAATTAAAAAATATTAATAATTAAAAAAAAGGTTTGAATTTTTAAACAAGAAAGATTTTTCAATCAATAAAGAAAAAAAGTTGACAAAATGTGGAATGGAAGAATCAATCCAAAAAATTATAAATTTTTAAATTATATAATATAATGCAATTTTAAGCTGAAATCATTATTTTATACGTCAAAATTTGTTATAAAATCTTTTTAAATATTTTCTTAAGACAGTATAGAAGATTTTTTAATTCGCATTAGGGTCGATAGTACGTATTTGTTTGTATTTGTTTTATTTTGTTGTATTGTTTGTATTTTGTTTTGTGTTCTGAAATTAACTGAAAAGATATTTATTTTTAATTAAAAACGATATCTTTCAAAAAAAGGTGGAAAGATGTCATTTAACTATATTCTCTTACAAATTTGTTTCAAAGTATTAATAAACAATTTTCCAGGAATCTAATGCATATTTTGTTATCTTGGAACTCGATTTTTCCCCACAAATTTTTAAATCCTGCAAAATTAAAAGAAATTGCATAAAAACTTCCAGAATGTGTTTTGAAAATTGTGTAAATTTTTAAAAATATTTTTTAAATTGTTTAAAATTTTTCAACTTTTCTAGGATTTTGGACAACAATTTTTTATTCCTTTCAAACCTGGCAAACCTTTCGAAATGCTTAGAAAGCTGCTAAATTACGTGTTCAAAAGCTTTAAAAATCTACATTTTGTTTCAAATGTTTTGAACTCTTTTCAGTTCTTAAATTGTTTTCGAATCTTTTCAAAACTTCTAAATATATCTTGAACTTACTTGCTTTGTTTAATTTCTTTGTCTGAAAATTTGTCTATTAGGTTAAACATTTCTTAATTTAAAATCTTTTAGTGACAAGTCATGCATTTTGTTATAAATTAAACTTTTTGGTTATAAATTAAACTATTTGGTTAAATGTTTATTGATTTTAGCTTTTTTTACATAATACATTTTTGTGGTTGAAGACTTACCATTCCGCTTCTTATGTGTTAAAATAATATTTTTAATTAACTTCTATAAACAAATTGCTTAAGCAATAAAAACTGTGCATGATATTTGTTAACGAGTTCCCAAATAAAGCTAGGAATAACAGCATTCATACTTTTGGATAGGGACAATTTTGAGAAATGCTATTGTTTTAGAGATAAACCAAATTTATTATGTTACTAAAATATTGCACCAATATATTAAAGCTACTGTAGTGAATGCAAGGAAAATAGGTGTACACTGAAAATATTTCCATAGAACTCCACATATACTTAAATAACATTTGATAATTGTTTAACAAAACCTAATTAACAGATGCATTATTTGGCTTTTTTCAGAATTTAAACTTGTTTTTCGTTTAAAAATGTATTATTAAAATTTGATCATGCACAAAAACTGGTTTAAATGCTGAAAACTGCCAAATAATGCATTTGTTAATTAATGTAGTATTAACAATTATTAATTTTTATTTGGTAGCCAAATGTTATACTTAGGTTTTATTTTCAAGCAGTGTTGTTGCATGCACACTGAAAGGGCAAGGGTACCCAGGTAGCCGTGGAGGAAACGGCAACCGCCCGCACGCATTCAAGTACTGGTCGCAGGCATTATGGAGGAATTTATGATTACCCCGTGCTAGATACAAACCTCTTCAATATTTCTCAACATTTTATACATTTCTTCAATAATATAATAATAATTCTTCTCAATATTTCTTCAATATTTCCACTGTTTTCCAAAATAGTCGTATTTTTTGGTTACAACACTTATGGTTGTAAATTCGGTAAGACACTCCTGTCACTGGTCACAGAAATAACTTTGACAAAACCGTTTACCCCTTTCCAACAACGCGTGGTGGGGCTGGAAGGCATATCTATGACTGGTCACAGAAACCATCTGGGTGAAGCCTCTACGGCCTTCCCAAAATCTCGTGGGGGTGGGAGGGCACCCCTGTGATCTGTGTCACAGAAATAATGCTGGTCAAACCCCTACCCCTTTCTTATATCTCGTGGAGGCGGGAAGGCACTCCTGTCACTGTTCACAGAAATAATTTTGATTAAACCCTTTACCCCTTTTCAACAATGCGTGGTGGGTCTGAAAAACACCTCTGGGGCAGGTCACAGAAATAACCTTTGCTAAAGTTTTTTAGTCTGGGAAACCAACTAGCAAGATGGCCGATATTGAAGATCAAACAGTAGCATTAAACAACTGGCGAAAAAATTATTTTTTAATATCTTCTTGAGGCAGTCTAGGCTGTATCCTCGAAGTAAGCTTTTTACAAAAACCGGTAAAAAAATTGCAGGTAACGGTAATTATTTTTACTGGCAATGACAAATTTTTTAACTGTACCAGTTTTGTATACACAACCTTCTTAATATTCTAAACAAACTTTCATAAACAAATCAACTAATCGGTAACTTATTTACTCAAATACATTGCGCTTTTACGAAAACTGTTCCAATTGCATTTAAAGTAATGCGCTGTCCAACAAATTAGAAAATTTTATTTATTAAATTTAAATTGTTTTATTCTGTGTATAAAAGATTGTACGTTAAAGACATTACAAAAGATTCTAGCCTTTGTAGAGGCTAGGGAAAATAAGGAAATCGTCAGAGTAAAGTTAATTAGAAAATCATCCTTTGTGTTTGGAATATCAACTATTACATTATTAGTTTCAAATTAATTTTTTAGTTGAAAATTTAACTATTTCGTTTTCGGATAAAAATTGATTTTTTTTACAATGAAAATTCAACTACTTGGGGTAAAAGTTGAACCACTTTGTTAAAAATTAATTTTTTTTGTTTTAAGTTTAAAATCTTTTATTGAAAATTTAACTATTTCGTTGAAAATTCGTTTTTTTTTAAATTTATTTATTTGAATACAATTTTTTACCTGAAACATGTCAATTTTACATTTTCTATATTGTTAGACAACTAATTTTTCCGGGCAACTGGTTTACTAAACAGTTCGTCTTTTAACTTGAAACTTCAATTAATTTTTTTTCTTATTGACTGAAAAATCTTTATATGTTGAAAATTCTTATGTTTTCTTAAAAAATCTAATTTCTGGTTTGTACTACTGTGTTAAATTTTTGTTGAAGATTCATTATTCGTTTTGAAAATTGTTCTGTTTGGTTGGAAATTAAATAATTTTGTTGAAACTTTGACTTTTTGGTAGAAAAGGTTGAAAATTCAACTGCTTTATAGAAAATTCGTCTTCCAGATTGAAAATTTGTGTCTTTCGGTTGAAAGTTGACATACTTTCCTATTATTTATTTTCTGGCTTTTCGATTCATCATTTTAGTTGAAAATTTATTCATTTCGTTTAAAATTGGACTCTTTTGTTAAAAATGTAATTATTTTATTTAAAATTAAACTGAAATGAGCTGAAAGGCGATAAGCCAGTAAAATTTAAACTAATTCTAATCAAAAAGATACCACGAAACCGTGTTTTCCCCCAAATTACCAAATTAACAATAATTACCAAAAAAATCTGCCTGCTGCGCGGGCACATTTTCATCACGCGCTACGCGCGCAGCTCGCAAGTTTGAGCGCGCCTATGGTGCGCGTATGTTGGATCTCGCGCTTCGCGCTCGGATATTTATAATTTGTGCCCGGAATGTTTTCCCAATTATGTATTTTATTAATTATGCAGAATTGATTGATACTTTGTGAAAAACCTCTTTTAAATACCATATTTGTATGTATCTTCAATATCTTTATATTTTAAATTATGCGAGAAATTCGGTGTATACATTAAATTTCTCAAAGCTCTGTAGGCTTTCAGGTAGACATTCTCATCGATAAAATCAGATTTTATGGGCGCATAGAACATTTTGTGCATGAAACATGTTTAGGAAGGTACCCGAAAAACTTATTTTTTGTCCTGGAAAACTTGGAAAACTGCTGTAATTTTTTTTCGCAGAAACGCTAAACACCCTGGGTATGTATTTTTCTTACATTCAGTATTTCACCTATGTCATAAAAGTAGCTTTTATTAATACAAAAATTATTTAATAATTATTTATATGTATAATTTTACGATTTTTATTTTTTTGTCTTATTTGATGCGAATATATTATTTTTCACGCAGATTTTGTAGACAAAATATTTGTCAATTTTCTATATTTCCCTTCAGCTGAGCAGGTTAACCGAGAAACGGGGACTCAAAACAAACGCAAGGGTTCAATAAAAATGGTTGAAGATTGGCTGTCTTTCTCGTTGCTAAGTTTCTCTCTCTAACAGGTGAAAAAATTTACCAACAGTTTTTAATTTATAATTATAATATATTTATATATTATATTTATAATTTCCAGGGGGCATTAGACTGTATTTACGATTTTCCTATAGATGTTGCTACAGTCATTTATGTGCTCAGCCAAACCTACCGTTTCTCCTGCACCCGACCGTCAATCGGAAGTTCTGTGATTCGATTCCGAGTGGATCGATTGTTAGAAGTTCTTTTTTTAGAAAAATATAATTTTAAAAATGAGAAAATAAAAATTTCCATGTTGTCCTAAAATAAAGTTAATTATTTTCTGTTGATATAGATTTCCTGTAAATTAATCGTATAATGAATACAACATCCAGCTTTAGATAGCGTATATTTCTAAAAAAGGATTTTTCTTTCGATTTCTCTAATAGCTTAATTGCGAAAGCACCCGACTGGCAATCGGAAGTTCTGTGGTTCGATTCCGATTGGAGCGATTGTTAGAACATCACAATACTGCTGCATAGCATAGAACGCATCTGCCTGTTAACAGTGGTGCTCTGTTCCTCAGCAGAATTTAATATAGATTCGCAAAAACGCTGCTATCGCTACATCCTCTGTTAGTCCTGCTTTTTAAATACGGGAGGTAGATGCATGAAGTGCATCAATAGCGGATTTGCCTTTCTGTGAGGCAACCTGATTACTATGTAGGAGTTTATCCGGTTGGATTCCCACCTTCATATGAAAATTGAATGAATTTTTTTCTTTATCACGAAAGAAGTTATACTAATTGGTTTGAATGATTTGGCCTCATAGTAGGAGTCTCCCCTCGGCTTCGGTATAAAGATCGCTTTGACCTTTTTCCATATCACAGGGGTATATGCCAAAGCTATGGATGCCCTATAAATGTTACACATTAGTCCAATCAGAACATCCAAACCTCCAGCGGCCTTGAATGGGTCGAAACGCCGGACGACCCATCTAATTTTTTATTGTGTTACTATCAGGCCTGTAACCCGGGTCGGAACCAGAGAAATGCACCTGAATGAGACTTACGAGGATTTCGCTAGTCGTTTCTGTCATGTCACCTGTTGGCCGAATGAATGCTTTCAGTTGACATGTAGAGTTTTTTTTAAAGTCCTTTAGGAGTTTGTATTAGTCGATTGTATTTCCTTAGTATATTTTGCTACATTAACCTTATAAAAATCCCTGTTTCCAGTTTTCCTGGCTCTATCAAATAGTCTCGTAGCTCCTTCTTTCAAGGCCTGAAAATCTATAATTCCACCAAGAAGCATCCTTGTGTAGCTTCGTCATAAGAAGACGACAATTATCCTCATAACATTTACAGATTACCGTATTCAGGGCATCTACAGCAAACTTCAGGTGATCAATTGATCTTATTCTCCTATGAATAAGTTCCAATGTTCCACTATCTAATGTCGAGACAACGACTATCAAACATTAGAGTGCGACCAACGAACGATTTAAAGAAGAAAACTTGATTTTTTAAGTACTGTAAAGAATCCCACAAAGAAAAGCTGAGAAATTTTGCCTTTTTGGGGTAGTGTAAACTTAGCCCCCCCCCCCTCCCGCCCGGAATTTTGTTTTCTTCAAAAAAGGGGAACGAATAACAACGAAACGATAGGAATTGGCTAACAAATCTCCTCTTCTTATACAATTTTGAATTTTTTATTTGGCGAGCCAACTTTACACTGCTATAGGCTCCAAGTTACAGTCTGTTCAACACTTTTTCCTCGATTGTTGCGGAAATCAACAAGTTCTAAGGTTCCAAAATAAATTTTGCAAAGTTGTTTAGTTTTTTCGTTTGTAAGCACTGATCTTGCTCTATGATGCAGTGGGAACCGACAGTGCACGCCAATGTGAGTTTTGGCACGTTTTCCAAAAATTTATAACGGACCCGTCTCATTTGTTTCTATCGAATTTGGAACCCTGTATTCAAAAGTACCAGATGCCGGAACCAAATTCAAATTTAAAGTTATGTAGTTTTGAATGCCTAATTTTAAAACGATACTGTGTTCAAAAATACTTCTGAAGAATGCAAAGTTTTAAATGCTAATTTGCAGAATTCTTCCATTTTTACAACGTTAAATAAAAAAATGTTCAATTTTGGAGCTTCACAATTTCAAATCGTACAATGTTAAAGACTTCAGATTTGATATTGTATGAAGGTTTCAATTGGCAATATACAATAATTAAGGCTCTTTAATAAAATATTGAATATTCCGCTTTATTCTGATTTATGCAAGAGTGTAACATGATTTCAAAACGAAACATCAAAATGATCTTAGCTAAAAGCAAGATTGTTTACGTTAAAAATGCTTGCAGGTTATCGGTTATACGATTGGTAATACAATTCCAAGGAGAAGTCTTTCTCTTTATCAACGATTATCTCTGCGAAATAGCGTTATGTATTCTCCTTATCGTAAATATTACAGTGGCGCTCAATGAATCTCATTCTCTGTTTACACACGATAACGTGCCTTTTAGTTATCGTTAAAGAAACTAAGAATGCATTTCTTACTTTCCAAACTGACATTGTTACAAGTCCTGCTGGACAGTCATTATTCTCCTCCAAAAAATTGTTAATTTCCGGATATTTGCATAAATATTGTCTTAATTACTGCATATCATTAGCGAAAGGATTATGGTCTGTAAAACCAGGTCAATGAGGCCAAAGAATATGATAATAAAATATAACAGATTCGCTGTGTATGTCTTTATTTCCAATGATAATAAATACATTTCTAAGTTTAATTATTTTAATTTTTTAACTTATTTTACTACGTTTTCTATAACTTTTTTTCAATTCAGTTAAAATGTTTAAATATGTTCATTGAGGTGGTTCAAAAAGAGCACAGTTCTACTTTTTTTGGGGGGAATGGCTAATTTTGTGAGGTTCCCAATAAAAAAAACCAACTGTTTTCCATCGGACAATGTTATAGTGTGATGTATGTGGATGGCGTAATTTTCAATAAAACAACTGCAATTTTTATTTTGACTTATCCAAACCCTTTTAGCATGCCCCACAAATAATCCTCTCAATGAGGATACAAAATTTTGCGGTATATTGGTCGTAAATTTTATTTTGTGTAGTTTTATTTTCACATCATTTTAGACAGTTACATTAAAGTTTTTAATGTATTTATTAATTATGAATTGATTAAACAATGTTTTATTGTTTAAATGTAACTTTTCACTGGAAGAAGGCAGAAAAATATCGCTTTTTGCACATTTGTCAACAAACTCCGTAGAATTCTGGTACTTCTGCTATTTTTATTACTTACCCATAATTGTTAAACAACATCTCATTTTATTTAGACTTCTTTGACCAAATATAATAAATTTACACCTTCTCTGAGTATCAATAACTTATTGGTTGAAAAAAATCAAAACGATCCATTCACTTTAATTGTAATTGTTTAACTATTTTTCCATTGTAGAAATATAACTAGTGACTGGAATAAGGTAGAAAAAATTTAGTTTAAACATTTTGTTGTCACAAATTTGATTTGTTCCTTTTATGTTGACACTTCATGACTTACCCATAATTGTTTAAACAATTTCCATTTGTGACCGTCGGTGAAGAAAGGGATCTAATGCGGAGAAAATTGATTTTTATTTTTCTACACCAATCAGTAATTTTTTATTTACCCTTCCTTGATCAAAAATATTCCCGCTGCGCAACTACGCTCTCGCGCTTCACACTCGTTTTCGTACGTTTAATGCGTACGTTTTAACTACAGTTTTTTGAATATCATAAATATTAATATCAATGAATATTAATATCATAAATATTAATTATAAATATTAATATCATAAATATTAATATCAATAATTTGTGTCCAATTGAAAAACTTCCTTAAAATAATTTGTAAATCTTGTTAAACCTACTAAAAATAACGCTTCAAACTTACGGATGTCTTAAAATTCAAAATTTCATATTTTTGAAAATGATCCAAATTTTTGAATTTTTGTCGATTTAACAAATTTTATGAGATTATTTAGGAAATAAATATACATTTTAATTCTAGTAAAATTTGGACTGATATTTCTTAACCAACTAAATTTTCCTTTCCTTTTTTTAAATTTTCAAAATGTTGAAAAGCATAGAACTTTTTTAATTTTTATTAAAATTAAAAATGTCTTTAGGATAATTTGCAAGTCTTTTTGTCGTGTACCGGAAAATATGACAACAATTTCTAAAACTCATACAATTTTTTTCTTCAGATTCTTAAAAAGCTCTGTTTGAATTTTGGTCTGATCGAAAAATATAACTAAGGTAATTTTAAAATATATATGATATATAGTGAATAACTCAAATGAAATTTCCCAATCTATCAGAATAATATTTTGTTCTATTTTTCCCAAGATATTCAACATTTTCAAAAGTATATAAAATTTATAATTTTCATTGAAATTAAACGTTTCATTTGGATAATTTGAAATTATTCTACCTATTTATTAGAAACTTTGACCTAAATTTCTAAAATGTAAAAAAAATTATTTTATAATTTTGAAAATGCTATACATTTTTTAATTTTGGTTGGAAAAAATTTGGTTTACGAAGTTAGCCTTCATTTTTGGACCCTTAAAAAGTGTATCAAAGGTTGACTCGATTGGACAAATCCTTCAAAAGTTAGCGTGGCTGCAACATTCAAGTGACCATACATAGAGACACCGACTAACTTTTATGATTTCCAAACTCCGTGAGGGCCGAAACGTGAAAATCGGGTAAAAACTAAAGATCGAAAATTTGGTTGATTGCATGACATTCTTTAGATAATCGTTCTTTTTTATTTTCGACTCAAATTACATAGTTCAAGTTAATCCGAGAATGTGTAATTTATTTTTCGACAAAAATTGATTGAACAAGCAAAAATTGTTTTTTATACAAAATTAAGCCTTCCAGTTTTATATTTGTGGAAATGGGACAAAAAAGACAAAATACATATTCAATTTTTTTTGACGACCTCACAAAATGAGCCATTCCCCAAAAGAAATTGCATGTAAAATTATCTGAAGCATTACTTCTATTATTAGTAATTTTTATGACAATTCTTTTATCCGTTCTCTTGGGAGTTGAAAGAAAGACCCTGAAATAGTTTTTGAAAAATTCAAGAAACTTAGGAGACATTTAAAATTGAAAATATTGGCCCTGAATTTACTTAACAACTTTATCGATTTTATTGATATTAAGATGTATTTAAAAAAATCATTCATAATAAAACGTAGTCTTATCATGAATAATTTAAAAAAATCATTTTATTTCATAAAAATCATCGATATTATGAAATTAACAAAAAGGATTATAATTTTCAAGTTTGAATATCTCCTAAGTTTATTGAATTTTTTAAAAATTACTTCAGGCATTTTTTTCATAGCCCAAGAGAACGTATACTAGGATTTCTATTAAAATTACTGATAATAGATGAAATACTTCAGATGATTTGATATGGAATTGCTCCCTAACGAAATTCACACTTCGCCTTTTTCTTAACTATCCTAATGGTCATATTCTCTAAACTATACATAGTTCTTTCTTTAATTTTTGAATATCTCTTTGAATTACGTTCGAAGTTTGAAGAATTGTTAGTGCCTGAAATATTGACAATACGAATATATAATTGTAAATTAATTGTTGATTCAAAGCTAATAGTGCTTAATAAATGAAACATGTTATTTGAAAATATGCTTTACATTGTTCGAGGTGCCCGATGAACCAGGAAAGAAGAAAATGACCGTGAAATATAAAACCATTGTTTCGATTCATATAGTTTTAGTCGAGGGGTTATTAACTCTCGAATTTAGTCATTTTAACGCTTGAAATCTTATTAAATCTCTTACATGTAACGCAGGATAGTGAGAAATAAAGAAAAATAAGATTCCATAAGCATCAGTAAGGTAGAGAGGTTCTTAGAATTATAAATTAGATTTTAAGCAAGGAGTTGGAATCTTGCGCGACGACAATCGCGCATGCGCTAGCGCAAAATCAGCTCAGCCGGAGTAACCTCGTAAATTACATGTGAACCTCGGGGTGGGTAAATAATTTTGATTAGTTTTATACAGTGGTATGTAAAAATATCTAAAAATATTATTTACATAATATATTAAAAGGTAAAATCGAAAAAATTATTGAGGAATTTATCTTGGAAAGAAAAATATGTTAATTCAAAATTACTTGTAAATTTAAAGAATATATAGACTCTCCGAGAGATTCTCAAATATTAAAGTATCAATGACACATTTGCAAAATTATTTTTCTCATAGAAAATTTTGAAGATAAATGATAAATTATAATTTTAGATAAAAAAAGGGATTGAAAATTTGTTTACAATAATTAACAAATAAATAATTCTAAATTTAAAAAAGCCTAACCAACGATGTGAAACGTAAGATAAAAATTTAAGCTACTATAAAATTAATTTATTTCAAGTTCTGTTTCGAAAATTAATTGCAAAGTACATTGGAAAAATTAGTAGAAAGTTGATACGACAAAGAACCAAATTTAAAATTTGTAAAAATGTTTTTATCAAAAATGAAAAAATTTTTAATTTAATTAAAAAAAAATTATTAATGTTAAAATATGATTTAAGAAATTATTTTTGGATAATTTTGCAAATGCCTAATTGAGAAATTTTCAATCATAAAATGGACCCTCAATAATAAATTTTGTAGAAATTGTTGATGTAAGTTGTTGGATTTAGGTTCAGGTGAATTTAAACTAATTAAGTTGTTTCAAACGTTTCGACCCACAATGGTGGCCCTCATCAGTGAGTTTTATTAAAACTTTGAAAAGTACATGATATCTTGTAGCTACGCAGTTTTACATTTAGAAGCATAATTCTTTGATTAATATCTCAATAAATTTTTGTACGGAAATTTAAGGTTTTGAATTAAAGATTTAAATATAAGTATCCAAATTTGATGTCTTTTGAAACAATGTATTTCAATTAATCAGAAGTAGTGTAATAATGTT
>JAAAKG020136977.1:0-13034 GCA_010014905.2 Druon quercuslanigerum
CCAGCTAATAAAGGAAAGACTTGGAATTGTCCGGCTAAGCAAGGAAGTACTTAATATCTTAAAGCCAATTAGGGAAAGACTGTGAATTGCCCAGCTAATAAAGGAATGACTTGGAATTGTCCAGCTAAACAAGGAAGTACTTAATATTTTAAAGACAATTAAGAAAAGACTTTAGATTGGCCAGCCAATCAAGGAAAGACTGTGAATTGCCCAGCTAATAAAGGCAAGACTTGGGATTGTCCAGCTAAGCAAGGAAGTACTTAATATTTTAAAGGTAATTAAGGAAACACTTTAGATTTTCCAGCCAATCAAGGAAAGACTGTAAATTGCCCAGACAATAAAGAAAAAGCTTAGGATTGTCCAGCTAAACAAGGAAGTACTTAATATTCTGAAGCTAATTAAGGAAAGATTTTAGATTGCCCAGCTGAGCTAACCTAAGCTTTATCTGTTAAATATGTTTCATTTAAATATAAATTTCATATTATAATTGATTTGAAGATTAATGAAAATTTTAATAAATTTGTGGGATTTTAGTCAATCGAAAATTTTTCGGCATTCGAAGAATTCAAGTAATTCCATAGGTTCAAGAAATTCAAAGAATTGAAGGAATTTGAAGAATTTGAAGAATGTAAAGGAATTCTTTGAATTCAAGGAATCCAAAAAACATAACAAATTCCAAGTAATTCGAATAATCAGAGAAATTTAAATACTACAAGTATCACGAAGAGTTCAAGAAATTTTAAGAATTCGTATAATTCAGGGAGTACCAAGAATTGAAGGAATTTAGAAAGCTCAAAAATTGGTAAAATTTTAGAGAATTTACATGAACTCTAAAACGCATGAAATTTCTTTTGCGCACTTTTGCAACTGCCTCATAGTTATGTATAAAAACAGCAAAAAAGGTTCGCAACAAGGTTTCTTAGAACTCTATTGTAGCCGAGCTTTCCTAAAATTTTTACATTTTGTTTTCAGATTTATGGACTATAGTGTCGGACTATTGGTATACAATAATTTTGTGTTTAGATGCGTACTTTTTTCTTTTATCGTAAAAAAATAATATTCCAATAAAAAATCAAATTTTTATAGATTTTCCTAATTATGTTCTTCAAAAAGCTATTTAAAAAATAATCAAGATAATTAATATGTGAAAAACAATTCCCGGAAAAGTGTTAAAATAAGAGCAATATGTTTGCAAACAACTCTGTTAAAGGGCTCTTTGGATTTAAAGTCTTCGAGTGCAATTTTTTTTTAAGTTCAAGTTGGCTTAGAACAGAAAAGTGTTCATTTAAGCAAAACAGATGGGCGTTCCTTAATTGGTAACATGGCCAAAACTTTAACACATCACGATTTCGTATTTTCTTCTTTACTCTTTTCTCGTATGAGCTGCTCTTCCACAAACTAAATAAATATTCCTCGCGGTAAGTACTGAGTATAAAAAGCTAACGTGAAACACTAAGATAAAATATTTCAGAATCATCCTAACGAGGAATTGGACCATAAACGTCTTTTTCGGTCATGGAATGTGAGTTATTCTTTTTATTGGCTATCTGTTTCTTCCAAGTAAGTTACGTCTTACTTATTATAAATTATCAACAATTATGACATTGCATACTGATAAATAAATTGAATATTAAGTAACAAAGTATCGAATTCACGAAATTGTATGACGGTTTAAACTTTATTTAAACACAAAGAAGGCAATATTTGGAGTAGGTTTTAACACGCTTTAATAGAAACTTTTCTTAAAAACTTATTTTCCAACATGTTTGACGTCTGGCGAATAGTTGCGCTCTCCAGAGTAAACACTAGATATTCAGTTTAATACGGAACCCTTTTTGGACGTTCTAATATGACATCATAAATAGTCCATTTTATTACCATTTCCCGTCTCGGTTACTTACTTATTTTGCTAACATTAACAAATAATCCGGGAGAGCGAACTAAAGCCTCCAGTCCATGCAATCTCGGATTCGGCGGAATGAGTCGTGCGTTGACCAATCAGAAACGTTCCGTGGACAGAGCGTCGTTCTCTGACCGAACTCAGCCAAAGTGTTTGAATTTTTCAAGATAGCGCCACAAGGCGTGACGCGTTACGGTCATTCCGGTGCACAGTGTCCCCAGAACGTGGCGCTTTTTTGTCCCGTGTAAAGCTGAAAATGCACGAGCACAAACCCGACCACTCCCGACTTTACGAATGATGATAGCTGCTCCTAAAATTGATTCCTGTTTTGAAATCGGGAATTACCTTAGAATCATTAGACTTATTTTGAAGAGGAAAATATAACCATACATAACTATAAATACATTTTTAACTAAAATTTTTATTTTCTACTCTAGTTTTCAGCGTAAAAAATTAGTTTTTCAAACCGACAAAAAAAAACATTTTTTTCACCCATGAATTTAATTTTTGAATAAAATAGAAGAATTTTTAAACAAGAGAAAGAATTTGCTACCAAAGAAGATGAATTTACAACTAAAAAGTTAATTTTTTATAAATAAAAAAAACTTTTTAACAGAATTGTTCAATTTTCAACTTTAGAAACAAATTTTAGGATAAAGGAATAAATATTCAACCAAAAATATACTAGTTAAACTTTTGCATAAAAAATGGAATCTTCAACAAAATAGAGAAATTTTCAACTAATAAACATAAAGTTTAAACCAAAAATGCAATATTTACATTTTCAGTGCAAACGTTGATAATTCTTTACCGAAAAAAGAAACCAAAAATTTTATAAATCAATTTAAAAAAATTATCTTAAACCAAAGCTAAATAGATGCTTTTTCAAACAAGAATAATTTAATGCCAAAAATCAAGAATTTTTAAATGAAAGCAGGCCATTTTTAAACAAAATCGATCAAATATTCGACCAAATAGTTTAAATATCAATTAAAAGAATTAATATGTAACCACAGTAGATGAATTTTCAAAAAAGAAGAATAATTTGTTATAAAAAAAATAATTATCAACTAAAGAAAATAAATTTTAAAAACAAAACGAGAACAACTTTGCAGCAAAATTCTTACATTTTATCTGTAAAAATGAATATTAAATCTAAGAAAATAATAAAGAAAAAAAAAGTTAAACAAAAATGGAATATATACATTTTCAGATAAAAATTAATTTGTGACAAAGCAGTTCAATTTTCTACGGAAGAATTGCATTTTCATTTGAAAAATATAAACTTTGAACCAAAAATGAAACAGCCAAATATTTAATTAAAAAATGTAATTTTGTGCAAAAAACTATCGAATTTACAGTAGAATAGTTAAATTTTTAAACTAAGAAGCGAATGCACAATGAACACAAATAATATTCTATACGAAAAATATTAATTTTTTGTCCATATATTTGAATTTCAATTAAAAAACATAAATTTTCAACTGAACATGGAATATTTACATTCTCAGTAAAAAAAGTGATAAAAAACGAATCATTAACCATAAATGTAGATTTTAAATAAAACAAATAACTTTTAAACGAAAGAAATGATTTTTAAACGAATAATTTTCTACCTAACAGACAAAATTTTAATTTTAAAAATAGGAATAGTTAAAAATTCATTAAATTTTAATTTTTTCCGAAAAAAATATAAGGATTTGAAACAAATCGGGTAAAGCTGGAATCGTGTTCAAGCAAGAAGAAGAATATTTTACCGAAAAAGAAAAATTTCGAAAAAGACATGAATTTTGAACCGTATAGTTGAATTTCTTAAGTAAAAAGGAGAAATTTTCTACAAGAAATGAAATAGTTTAATTTTCAGCTAAAGAAATATAAATTATTGCATTTTTAACAAAAACATAATACATTTCTATCAAATTATCAATTTTCAAATAGGAAGAAACATGTGGTACCCAGAAGAAGAATTTTAAACTAAAAAAAAAAACACATTCTAACTAAAAATTATGTATTCTACTGAAGTTTTCAGTTTAAAAAAAATAGTTTTTACAAAAAAAAGGAAAGAAAAAATATATAAACGAAAGAAATCAAGGATTAACTAAAAAATATAAATTTTTAAGCAAAATCGAGATAAATTTCCAGAAAAAGTAGTTACATTTTAAACTTTAGAAGCAAATTTTATTCTAAAAAAATACCTATTTAACCAAAAATTGAACAGTAAAATTTTAAGTTGACAAATTTTTTTTTTTTAAATTCGAGTTTACAATAAAATAGTTACAGTTTAATTAAAAGAAATAAATACAAAAATACATAGTTGAATATGTGAATATATAAATTTACAAACAAATTAATTAATTTTTAACAAAAAGAGATAACTTTACCACTGAAAAGAATAATTTTCTACCAGTTAGGGTGAATTTTCAACAAAAAGAATCAATTTTTAACAAAAAACCGAATATATAATTTTAAGTTCAAAAATCAATTTTCAACCAAAAAGGATTTTTATGCTGACAAAAGAAAAACAAATTAACAATTTTTTTGAAATTTTATGTCAAATGGAAGTATTTTAACAAAAAAGTTCAATTTTATACAAAAAAGTTAAATTCTTCTTGTTTGAACATGAATATTTTTGGTACAAATGTATTATGTTATTGTTAAAATTTCAATTAGTTTTTTTTAATGAATTTTTTTCATTTAAAATTATTTTTTTATATCTAAAAATTAAACTATACCATTTCTGGTTAAAGAATTATCTGTCTTAGTTAAGAAGTTAAACTATCTCGTTGAAAATTCCTGTATTTTTTGGAAATTTGTCTCTTATAAATTACTATTTTTACTAAAAATTTTATGATCGCATTCTTGGTTAAAATTTGACCGATTTTTTGAAAAATCCGTTTCGTTTGGATTTTTCTATAATCATTTATAAATATTTTTTCAGAATAAATTTAATAAAAAATCTGCAATGAAATCTAAAAGTCACTTTAATCTTATATTACCGTAATTATTACTCCTTTGCAGATTGTCTCCGCAGTGTTTCAGCATAAGGAGATGAGCGCTACATTTAAAATATTTAAGAAAAGAGTATGGAATTTACAGACTGAATCAACCACAAGATGTGGTGTAAGTTGACAACAATAATTTGTAAACCCTTGATATTTAAGTTATTCAAAAAACTAAACAATTTCTGTTCTCTTTTTATTCTGTGGCAAAAGACTAGGAGACAATGTGTGCTTTCTGAAGGAGTAAACAAATATGACGCGAACCATTGTGTAGAAAGTAGCCATAAGCATTACGATGTTCGGCATATAATCCAGAAGTGCAAAGACTGTTTGATTGCAGCTGATAGAACGAACGATAAGGAGGTACATAAAAATATAATTTGTAATTTATTTTAACCACAATGTGTGCTTTCTTTCAATCCAGCTAATTATTTTTAATAATTTAATGTAAAACATAACACGGAAAAATAATATTAATATAAACAGCCTGTATCAATAGCACTAGATTACTTTATTCACTAACAGAAGGGTCCTGATAATCATAAAACGTGGTCATAATTTAAATATATTGCTAGAAAAAATATTTGAAAAGTAATATTTGTATGTAGGCCCCTGTTTTTCTGACATTGCACACCATCCATTAGCAAATTTGTCAGTGCGCTTGTAATCAAAAATTGAGCTGGAGCTTCAGGAATGACTTTCCAACACCATAACAAGCATTTTAATAGTTACTATATAAATAAAAAATTTTTTTAAGAATTTAAAAATGGAATAATTTAATTTTCATTTTTAGTCTGAAGAGGGGGTCAGTTTTAACTTTGAAGTTTTATGTTTTCAATGTTTGACTAACAACTACTAAGAGGAAGGAAAATGTATATTTTAGCCTGGAAGTAGTTGCGGACCTGTTTCTTTATTTAAGTAATTAATACATTCCCAGACTTTTATTTTACGAAGGATTAACATCTGCTCTGTTTCGTCACCTTATATCGTGAAAAAAGTTTTCAATTCTTGCGCATTGTCTTACGCATTTCATTCAATTAAAAAAACTTTTTGATATTTTAATCTACGAATATAAAATTCTCAACTTTTGAGGAATGATAACCGTAAAACCAATAGTTCCATGTTTACAGGCTGCAGATGATTGCACTACGGTCGGTATGACTGAAATACAGGAAAGTCTACAAGAATTTCGTCGTGAAGTATTCACATGCCTCGAAGCCCTCGTTGCTTTACGTAGAACGGCTTTAGCAGCAGCTCAAACTGGTGGACAACAAGATTGGCACCAAGGTGGATACGAAGGTGGATACCAAGAGGTACACCAAGAGGGACACCCAAGTGGACACCAAGGTGGACAATAAAACACGATACAGTCCACCTGTAATTGTATTCACATCAATAGCTTTGCTGCGAACTTTAATTGTGTAAGCTGATAAATATCTGTTTCTGGTTTGCAATAAAGTCAATATTGTTGCTGCAAAACTTATATTATTTATAGTTATTTTTCCATGTTCGAACAGTATAAAAAAGTGCAAGAATGTAATATTTCTTCTTTCTAATGCCGTTTTAAATAATGTTACTATTTCTGCAGAGTTTCATTATCAGTATATAAGAACTTGTCCCTAAATCTAAGTTGGAGAAAATTCGATTATAATTCCCCGTGTGGAAAAGGTTCAGTGAGACATACATGGCTCATAATTCCTCTTTTCGGTTTGAAAATTCAACTATTTAGTTTTAATTGAATTAATTGAAAAATTTATTGTATTAACATTTATTCAACGAACACTTTGTTTTTTATAAAAAAATTTCTACTTCAAACGCTTTTCATTTTTAATGGTTTAAGTCTGCATTTTAAAATTCTTTGAATAAAAACTAAAAAAGTGAATGAAAATTGAATAAGATGAAAATTCAACTCATTATTTTAAAAGCAGTTAAAATCTAACTTGGACAGACTTTTCTTTTAAAGCTTTGTAAATTTCTCGGTCAAAAAATAAATTCTGCAAAATAGTCTGTTGTGAGGAATTTGGCACATGATTTCATTTCGGCTAAAAGCTTATATTTCTTTTTGAAAGATGAAAGCATTCTCTTATTTTGCTTTGACATTCTCGTAATGCCTGGTTACACCTGGTTACACAACGCATAAGCTAACACTCTGTGACCGAAAGCGGACTGAAGCGAATGTCCTGCGACATTTTTGCCACTGATTAAAAATGACTGAAGCAGACGACACGATTAACCGCCGAGGATACTGCCCTCTTTTTTCACACACTCCTGTGTTGTTGTTCCCTCGTGTATTTATTGTTGGCTCAGAGAATGGCAGTGGCGGCTGTTGTAAGAGACCGAGAGGAGAGATTCGTCGGTTCGTCGAGTTGCTTCACCTCTGAGTGATGCTGTTCCTGGATGTTTATCACCTTCTGGCACCAGCGGACAAAAACATCAGAGTCAAGGAGAATGAAAAGAAAGAGAGGTATAGAGACCTTGTGAGGGAGTTGCGACGATTGTACCCAGAATATTCTGTTAAATTAATCTTCCTCATCATCGGCACTCTTGGAGGTGCCAAGCTTTCGCTAATTAATAACCTAAAAAGCATCCCTGCGTGTAAACAGTATGCTAAAACTCTTGCGGGGAAAATGCAGAACGCGCTCGTCCTTGGGTCGTTCTGTATTCTCAGGGTGCACGAGACTTTTGCCGGATCGCCGTATTGATTCCGTCATAGACTGTAACCACCTATCTCATGGTAGTGAAACGTAGTTATGGCTGAAATTTTACTGAGATTTCGCTGGGATCGGGTGCATATGTTCAGATTCGCACCCGATCCCGGCGAGGTCCTGCGGTTGTCCTTATGACAAATATTTTAATTATACATATATATAACTCTAAATAATAAATATAGTTTTAATTAAGCAAAGAATTTAATTATTTTCTTCGAAGTGTGTCATCTTCCCGAAATTCGGGACGACTAGTCAGTCCATTCCCTTTTCGAATTCCCGTCATTTTTCCGGGCAACTAGACACAGCCTATTATTTCTGAAATATGCAAGAAATAATAAAAATCTCAGAAAATAAAATTGCTTTGTGAATATTTAAAAACTTACCTTTAACTGAAAAAAGAAAGCTTTTAAAAATCTTTACAGTAAAAAAAAGATGTCTAATAATTAATTTTCGACCAAGAACATCAAATTTCCACCACGAAAATACAAATTTTTTACAAAATATTTGAATTTTCAGCCATCTAATTTACAAACCAAAAAAAAAAAATGTTAAATTAAATATATAAACTTTTAAACAAAATTGGAAAAATTATATTTTCAGTTGAAAAAATTATTTCTTAAGCGTAAACGATTTCTTAAGAAAAAAGTCAAATTTTTAACAATTTTCTCATTTTTCTCGTTTACCTGCGAACTGAATTACTAGAACCCAATGAAAAAATTTTAATATTTTTTGCTAAAAGTTAATTATTTTAAATAAAATTCTTCTTTTATATTTTTTCTACAGAATTTATCTTATTTGCTTAAAAGATTTTACTTTCTTTTTTTTCATTCAGTACTTACTTGTGAGTGATTCGACTTTTCATATGTTATAGAATTTATTTATAACAATTATTCAATATATTGTTCAATGATTTCTTGTATTCAAACCGTCTTGTGTTGGCAAACTGTAAGTACTGAATGCAAAAAAGAAGTTTTTTTCTGAAATTAAAAGGACTGACAAATGCCCGAATGATACATTTTTTTCAAATTTATTAAACAAATTATAAAATTGATGAACTATTTATGCATTTTGCTTAAATTAACATAAAGTTCTCAATTAAAATAATTCTGGAATAATGCATTTGTTTAATAAATTTGTTTACAAAAATAAACTTTATTAAATAGTGATGGGTGTTTCTAAAATTATCAGGAACTTCCTAATCAAAAGCCATTTTTTTCAAGGAACCATTTTGCTTTTATAACTTTTTTTCATTTCTCATTTCGTTTTTGAGAACAACTGGGTATTTTGATTTTAGAAATTAAAAATTGATTTCTTTTAAAAACAGGTCGGATGAAAAAATTTATATTTTAGAAAAAGAATAGTGTAGGGCATCCCAGTCCAGATAACAGTGTTTATACACTTTTTTATTATCGTTTCTTTCCAATTAAAAATAAAATATCTGCATTTTTCTTCCTGTATTATGAGTATAACAACTGCATTTTTCACCCAATATTATGGATATAATTTCATACTTCTCTATACAAAAAATATAGTGGAATATTATAAAAATAAAAATTATTTGCTCAATGATTCTGTATTCCATTGCTTTCTCGCTTACTCCCATTTTTTTATATTGCAGTCGAAATGAAACAAACGACAGTCACCCGCGGCGAGTGGCGGTTCTTCCGTCATGGTAGGATTTCCCAAAATTAAAAGTATTCTTAAATAGTATGATAAATACGGTGAGTAGGTTGTGTCTGTTGTCAGTATCACCTGTGAAAAATGTCATTTCGATCTGACAAAATCTTTGGTTGGCACAGCGGCGTCGAAAATTGAGAAAAAGTGGTATAGCCCCTTAAGCTTAGGCAATTCGAAAAACACACTTCCTGTGCACCTTTTTTCGTCAAAGCGATGTAAAGCAAAGGAACGACCATAGACGCACAGTAGAAATCTTCATTAGCTATATTTCGCCTTATAAGTGCTTCATTCACAATATCCAATTTAGTGCAAAACTCCACATTTTCATAGAATTTACATGTAGTTCTTTGCCTTCTTTTAGAAAATAATTTTAGGAACAAGACTCAGGATTCACCACGTGAACGTGACTAACGAAGGTGACATATCGAATCCGACCCGCTCCCAGCTGCAAGCATAATCTTTCTTTGATCTAAATTTTTTTATTTTAGGCCGAGAAGATATGGGATTTCTTATAACGTCATCTCTTTCCTCCTAACTACACACTTTTTTAGGCCTGTGTGACAAGTTGCACAGTACGCTCTACTGCATGTGTATGGCAGGGATAAGGAGGGATTTTTTCCTTGAACTTATTTAAGGACTTAATAGCCTAATCCATATCTTGCTCTTAAAGATCAGCCAGAGCCGTGAAAGCTACTATGATAAAACTGCCAATTCTTTTTTATCATGAACCATACTTTTGCGTAAACTCTCATTATATACTCTGCCAGGATTCGTATGTTTTTGGAGGGATTGCGTTCAGACACGTATAAATGAAGAATCCCATTCGCAGCAGTAAGCCACCGAGCAAGACAAAGCGCTGGATCTTTATTCGCAAGATTATCTGGAACAATGCTGCTGCAAACAGCTTGGTACATTTCCAAGAGGTATTTTTTTATGAGTACTGAGACTTTCTGGGTTATATATCAGGTAGGTAGGGTTACGTATCAGGCAGCAGTTCCCGTTGTACTACCGTCATTGTGGGTATTGAGATTCCTGAGAGGAAGTTCATTAAAATGTAAGAGACGAATTTGCCGCTGAAGACTGTGACCCAAGTGTTTTTCTATCAGTGTATTAACGCCACCAATATGACCTGTATTTACAGATGTACTATCAGCACCAATAACTTTTATTTTGTTTAAGTCGTATCCATTCACACGAATATAGCTCAAAATGCTGCTGCAGATATCTATAGCGCTGTCATTACTAGGAGTAACATGACCAATGTATTTCCTAACTGGTACCGAAACAAGGGATATATGTTCTTCTACCACTGATTATATTTTGCGAGAACCGTCTTCTTTTTCGCAATAAATTGTTGTTTCGCAATAAATTAATTGGCATTTTAGGTCGATTTATAATGTTTCTTGTATCGCCACCTTTGATAATCCAAAAATCTTTAAGGGCAGAAGAAGCAATTTCTGCGGCGGCAACACTTGATACTGCTAATCGATCAGCGGTTTTTGCCGAATCTTCCAATCGTTGCCGCATTTGCATGTGAGGTTTTGAACGCAGCCGAGAATGCACTGCAAAGCCTGGGTCATATGCATCAGCTGTGTCTGTAACCGACGCCTGATACGCTTCAATGTCAGATGTATTTTTAACAGTGAAATTAGTAGATCTTTCTAAATATGGTCTCTTTTTCTCTTTCTCTGTTAAATGAATTGTTTTTTCTGCTCTCTTCTGAGATCGATCAAGCAGCTTCGTCATAGGTATATCAATTGAAGCCATTGCTATGATTTGGGGAACCCTTTGATCCAATAGAAATTGTTTTTCCCTTAAAAGTACTTTTTATGCGTCTCACACTTACAATATTGTGACGAGGTAAGATCGCATCGACAGGCAGCTATTTCAAAAATCTTACTTGCTTTAAATTGAAATTTTTTAACAAGACTTTGGACAGAGGACCAATTCCTACGACTAGGTGAGTAAGCTTTTATTTTCATGTACTTTCTATTTAAAGCTTTAATTTTATCTTTTATGTTTTTCAGGTTCATCGTCGAAATGGATGCCTTGCACCACAATTTCTCAAGTCGTTTAGCAACGATATCGGCTATTTAATGCAAGGACGGGTTTTGATTATTTCCGTTTGCAGCCATGATTTGATAACGAATGTGGAGGATGAACCGCAGCACGTCACCGGCTGTAGGGAGTACCCGCTCACTCAGTTTAGACGTGGTTCCTTCTACAAATCACTTTTTGTTTGCCCTTCTGCAAACAGAAATGGTGCACAACTGTGATATGCATTATGTAACCTGGTCGAATGTGGAACAGAAGAGGTAGAATATTAACTCTGGAAAAACTGGTCCCTTACTTGTGTGCAAAATTAGTTACTGAAGTGTTATTTTTTGTGCATTTCTGTGTATATTTGTACTTAATTAGATATTGTAAATAAAACACTTCCAAGGCTAAATGTAGTTAATAAAGGGTTCTGCTGTGCTTCTGTGACCTTTTTCTTCGTTTTACATTACTTTAACGAAAAAAGGTGCACAGGAAGTGTGTTTTCCGATTTGCCTAAACTTAGGGGGCTATACCACTTTTTCTCCATTTTCAGCGCCGTGGTGGGAACCAAAGATATTGTCCGATCGAAATTAAATTTTTACAGGTGATTCTGACAACAGACGCAATATTTTGGACCCCGGGCCGAAGTCAAATTAGAAAAAGATTGTTTCTCCACCCACACTGATGATGAGTAGTCACAGTGATCACGGAGTTCTTTTTGTACCAGGAGGGGAAATCTTACATAGACACCCATCCTAGCAATCTTCAACATGAGCAGGCGATTCTTCAGATGGGTAGTATTTGATTCTTACTAAGTAAAAAGCTTCTTTACGCCCCCCCCCCCCCTCCAGTGACCTGATGGGGTGACCACCTTCTCTTCTTTCTGCCTTTCTTTTCGTGGGTTCCTCAGTAGCTTGGCCACCTTAAGAGTTAGTAAAACATTAAAAAGAATGTATCAAAATAATGTAATTATTCAAAAAAGCATAGCATAGGATAAGGAGATCCAAAACATATATTTACCTAAGATATGCCAATAATGATAAAGAACAGTTTGATCTAAATACGTAGAAATAGACATTTTTATTAGAGAATAAATCTTAATTATTTCCGTAAAAAGCTCATGAATTTTTACTTGTCAACACGTTTCCAAAATATAAGAAGGTTAAGGTCCCGTTATCACCAAAGAATGCGGTAGCATAACAATTTTATTTGAACTATGATGATACTGTGAGATGATAAGTGTTTTTTACGTGTCTAATGCGACGAAAAGTAATGCTAATAAAAAGAAAAGGAAACACAAAACTTACAAAATAATTATTTTCTGTATGCATGTTTTTGAAAGGTTTCAATTTTGTTAAGATTAATGCAAATGAAACTCTATTTAAATAACTATAACATTACCTTTATTTTTCTAATGAATACTATTTTGAATTATTACAATTCGGTTGCTAACACGGGATTCGTTAATTCGTGGACAAAACGGGTCCAGGCTCTCGGACTGTTGGTATACAATAATTTTGTGTTTAGATGCGTATTTTTTTCTTTTATCGTAAAAAAATTATATTCCAATAAAAATCTAATTTTTATATATTTTCCTAATTATGTTCTTCAAAAAGCTATTTAAAAAAATAATCATAATAATTAATATGTAAAAACAGTTCCCGGAAAAGAGTTAAAATAAGAGCAATATGTTTGCAAACAACACTGTTAAAG
>JAAAKG020136978.1:0-13034 GCA_010014905.2 Druon quercuslanigerum
CGTGGTGCTCTTTTTTCTTTTCTTTCGTTTTTGTGGGTTGTCTCGTGCTCTTTTTTTTGCAGTTTGGGTGGGGGGGGGGGGGGGGGGGGGGGGTGGGGGGTCAGTCAAAGTTTTGCACGAGATTTTGCATCATTTAAAAAATCAGTTTTAAATCTTGCTACAATACAAGTGTCAAGCAAAATTGAAATAATTTTTTTTATTTGTCATCCTACGACCTCGCTAAGAATACTGAAAAACATTGGGCTAAGGTAGAAATGTTGTTTGTAATATTTATAAATCTCATAAAACATACTTTTTATTAAAAGGCAAAGGTTTACGATAAAAAATATTACACGCAAAGTATTCTTCAGAAAGCGATAAGAGATAAATCGAAAAGAATTTTTATATTTAAAATAATCGTAGAATTTGCTAATTTAAACAAAAAAATTCCACTTTAAGTGAATCAAGGCGAAAAAATACAAAGTTAATTAATACTTTAAAAATAGGTAGTTTATCGCCTGAATAATATCATAAGAAATCAAGATTAAAATATCTTCTAAAGGAGATTATTTTAATAAGCTTTTTTACTTTGTGGATCATATGTTGAGATTCTTAATTTGTTGACTTCGTTTGGTAAGGACAAAAATTGTAATATATTACTAACTGATATTACGATATAAATTTTGTTAAAAAATCGTATTTTCAAGGTTTTCTATTTTGCACAGCAATATATTGAGATTCCTGAGAGAGTTTTGCTTAAAATTTTTGACTTGCTGCATTAAAAAATAGAAACAAGCAAAAATATATCATTAATTTTTTATCTCAAAGCAAAGAGGTTTATAGTCAGAAGTACTATTTGAAACAATTTATTTTGCACACTATTGTTCAAACGTTACTTGCCTTTAATTGACAATTCTGTACTTAAAACATTACTACTTATTGTAATTTGAATTTCTTTCTGAATGCTTCGCTTTTTACCGAAAATTGATTTTTGCATTTATCTATAAGAAGTTTTTTATATAATGAAAATTGCCCTAAAGATATTGTTATCGCAATGTATCAATGCTAAAAATGCGTGAATTCATCTTTCTCCCGAGTCTGAACTTACCACGTCTTAAATTTCTTGAACCTATTCTGACAAAACTCTAGTTAGCGTACCTTTAGAAATACCTGGTAATAAAAGTCTTCGTTATACTAAAAGTTCCCTACGCGCAAAAACTTGCAAGATATTGTTGCTAAAACGTGCGAGTTCATCCAAAGACTTATGTATAAGTTTAAAAAAAATTATCTTAGTTTTAAACAGTGTTCAAGAAGCTAAACTATATAAAATTGAGATAAAAGCATTGTTTGAAATATCGGAAGAGCCTTTCTCAGAATTAATATTTGACTACAGGAGAACAATAACCATTGAAGAGAGTTCTTGCTACATAGCACTAAAGTCTCACGAGATTGGTGACATTTTAGCCGGCAAATAAGTTAATGATATTTATACATTAGTTGCGGGTAAAGCAAAAGATCAACATATCACTACCATAAATCTTGCAGAAATGTTTTGAAATGACTTCGGTTTTGGAGAGTGTTCTATCTTACATGAGCTTGCTATCTGCAACTAATGCGATAACATCAAATATAATTTAGGGCAAATTGGGTACAACTTAAATATCTCTATTTTACCTGCCACCTGAAGTAAGAGCAGAACTAAAGAATATTTTGTTACTCTCTTTTTACTTAATACTGCTCGAGAGGAACATGCTAATAAGGCTATGTAATGCTCTGGAGAATAATATACCTTTTCTTTGTATAAGTGCCTGAACGGTGAGACATGACTTCTTTATTGTTTATTGATTTTTATTGATAAGAGGTAGAAAGCAGACTAATTCCCTACGCAAGGGATGCATTAAAGAAGCTTGTCACGCTAACGCCCATTTCTAGACGAAGAAGTGGAGAGAGCACATAATGATGGTACAATAGAATTTCGGATGTTGTTACGATCCCCTTTTTGGATGGGGTGTAGTCTCTAAACCTTTCTGATAGGTCTTATTTTAATAGCAGTAGTTTTGATTCTAAAATCCGTATCCTTATCATCTAATATAGGAGCAGCGGTATAATGTACCGTTGGAGATGCGGTCAATTCAATTTCGACACAGAAGAAACAAATTGTTCTCGGTTTCCAGTTAGAGAGTAGCCTTGGTAGGGTACCCAGTTACTCGCATGTTCGCTTCAGCTACGTGTTCGTCTGTCCCTACTGACTTTATCTACTGCGTTCTCAATGTCATTGACCGATTGCTTTAGATTGTTTAAATTAAAGGACCTAATTTCCTAAGTTAGCGATATTAACTTATCTTTTATAGAATTTAGTTGATCATCAATATATGGTAGCTATAAGTTTTTTCTAGACTTAATTTCAATAAAGTATTCAATCCGTTTAGTACATTCGTCTTAGCTTACAATTTTTGTTAGACCGTAAATTTTTATTTTTATCGTGTCCTGATTCACACAGCCCATAAAAATCAATTGGCTCATGGGCGATCAAAATATATCCGTTCGTAAGTTCTATACAAGCAATACTAAGGATTATTTTGAGGTTTTTATCCCATTTAGTGTTATGGTCCTCGATGCATGTTTTTAATAAATTCTTAATCGTCGAGTAGGCTTTCTCGAGGGCTCCGTTGCTTTGTGAGTGATAAACTGTAGTTTTATATGTTTAATTCTTGATTAAGTTCTGCACGTGGCATGTAACATGTTTGAAACTGCAGATCTTTATATTTGTGTCTCTAAAAGTTGAGATAGTCCCTTATTTTCACATTTTCTAATTTTCAATAAAGTGGTGGCGCCAAATAGATAGCTTGGAGGTCATGGCATCTTTATTTTCCTTATCTAACACGTTTAGACACTTGGCCTCATTAGATTGAGGTAACTTATGTAGAGATGTTGTTTGACTTTCTTTCTATTTTTTGGATATGGTTCACCAGATCTTTCCACCTTCGTTAGTTTTCACATATTCACTGCTGGATGTCCTGTTAGTAATCCATTTTTTATATTCTTGGTGTAAATTTTCTATTTCACCCGTTAACGCTTCGTCATCCGAGATGAGTAGACTAATGAGCGTACTCGCCATTTCTTGTCCTAATAATTCATCTTCCCTTTCCACGTCAAGCTGAACTTCTTCTATTGTATTTTGTGGAGAATTTTCTTCTGCGGCTTTATTTTCCTTTCCTTTTCGACGTGTTCCGTTTGGATTGTAAACTTTCTTTCAAGTAGGTACTGCTTTACCTTTTGCATGGCCAAACTATTACTAGTAGTTCCTTCTCCCTTGTATTATAATTAACCTTAGCTTTGTTTAACGTCTTTGATATGTAACAACAGGGGTAACCATTTTGGAATAATACTGCACCTAATCCGTGATTAGATGTGTCTGTCATTAAAGTAAATTTCTACTTGTAGTTTGAAAATCTCAAAACCGGTGCTGAGCATCATAGTGATTTTATTTGGTCAAAAGATTCTTGACAATTTGTTGACCAGTCAAAAGGTGTCTCCTTCTGTGTAATATTTGTAAGAGGCTTACAAATTTAGGAGAAATTTGTTATAAATATTCTGTAATACCCTGCCAGTCCCAAAAAGCTCTGAATTTGTGTGGAATTCTGTGGTGGTTAAAAATCTCGTACTACGCGTATTTTGGCAGGGTTAGGTTTCACGCCGTCCTCAGTTAACAAATGTCCTAAATATTTGAGTTCCGGACGTAAATACTCGTTTTTGTCAGGCTGAATATTTAATATCGTTTCTCTCAGTCTGTCAAATAGGCTTACTAGGTTCTCGTTATGCTTTTAAAAAGTTGATCCGAATGCAAGAATTTCGTCGTGGTAAACAAAACATTTTTTTTCCTGCGAATCCTCTTAAGACATTGTCCATCATCATTTGGAAAGTAGCAGGAGAATTTTTTAGTCCAACGGGCATTCTAATAAATTCAAAATGTCCTTCATGTCTCACTCATTGGGATTTGGTGAAACCCCGAGCTGAGGTCGAAGGCTGAAAAGAATTTTGCTTTCACGAAATGGTCCAAAAAATTTTTAATGATAGGCAGTGGATAAGCTTCTTGTTCTGTGTCGTTGTTTACCTTGCGAAAATCGATTACTATTTGCCATTTCTTTTCACCAGACGCGTCTTCGTTTTTTGAGAAAACCCAAATTAGTTAATTGAAGAGAGATTTTAATTCTCTTATAACAACTTTTTTCTTTAATTCATGCATTTGAGTTTTTAGTTCCTTTTTGTGGCATTAAGGAGGATGATAGCATTTCAAATTTACTATTTTTCCGATTTTTAAAACTAATCTCTTTCGAGGTTGTATATATCACTGTACACCGCTATTATTTTTTGTAATTCAGTTAATCCTTTTTACCTGCTTTTTTCCTCTAAAGTAGCGCTCATTCTACACTCTCAGAAATTTCATCTAAGCGATAAAATTTTAAATGTTAAACTGCACCTTCTACGCTATAAAGATGAGACGCTTATCGTTGAAACGCTTCTTAGTTGAACGTGTCGAACTTTAACCATTAAAGGATCTGTTTTCGATCTTAATTTTTAAACGATGGGACTTTAACCATAAAAGTATTCCTTTATTGTTTAGAGGAAATTTCTGAGAGTATATTCCTTTCTTTAATTTGCTCTATTATTCTATACTTATAATTAATAAAATTAAAATCAAAATAATTAAAATTACTTCATAATTGTACAGGGGTTCAACTAACTCTTGTTTTTCTATTTTGTAAAGGCCGAAAGAGATTAATTTGTGATTTTCTATGTAAATATCTTAATCCGTGTCAATTACTTTTTTCAGGGTTATTTGTGCTGTATTACCAAGTAAAAATGTACCGTTTTCATCAAAGGGTAATTTTTTCTTTTCTACGTAAGGAAAGTCCTTAGTCAAATGGTATCTGTCAAATACGTTAAAAAAAAGGAAGGCCGATGATAACTTCCTCTGGTAAGGGGAAATCGTCATCAATTATATGGAAGAGATGCAGTTTTCCAAATATGTTTTTCTTACCGCTTCATTTAAATGATGTATATCTCTCGCCATCGAAAAATGTTTTTTTATGTCAAATGGTGTCTTTTCTGCTGGGACGTTCGATTTCTTTATTAGATTTATCGCGGCTCCGAAACTACTAACAATCTGTAGGAAATTCCGTCTGAGTGTCTTCCATGTATGAACTGTAATCTTTCGCTATTTGCTGAAACTCTGCAGATTCCTCATAGTTGTTGATCTGGTTTTGCTCTTCTTTTGTTACTTCTCAACATTCTAATGGGTTTCGTGAATACCCCATATCCAGAATATTTCTCAATTCCGGTGGCTTTTTCTGGTTTGCTCCGTTGTGAAAACGCTGTTCCCTAAGTTTACTTGAGCATTGCCTTTCAAAGTGACCTGGTCTCTTACAATAGTTGCAGGTCATTTGAATTCTTTGCTGTAAGGGCAATCCATAGTTCCGTGCTTCTCATCAGCAGTCTGTTGTTGTGGGGTTGCAGTGGTTAAGGTGCCGTCAAAACTTGTGCGGAGACGTTCTCTGCACCAGAATTCCGCTTCAAGTGCATCCTGCAGAGCTTCATTTAAGGATCTTGGCTTTAAAGGTAGCACTTGATTACCAACGTCTTCGTGGAGGTTTATTACGTATCTTTTTGTAGCAAATTTTTCTGCTATTTGTAAGGCTGATTAGCGCTCTAATCCAGAAGAATATTCCGAGTCAAATGTATAAATTACCATGTTATATGGACTTCTAAACCTTTGATTATAATTTTGCACAGTGTAATTATTTTTCCGTATAACTTCTAATCTGCTTCTAAAAGTTTCCAGCGTAGTTTGCAAAGTAATAGTACAGATTATCATAACTATTTATGGAGCAATGACTAATTGCTCTTATAGCATTCCCAATATTTTTTTCAGTTGTAATATAATCAAGTTATATATTAGTTCGTTAGCATCTCAGCTTAGCAGGCTTAACAGTATTGACGAAATCGTGTACACCAACGTCATCGTTTCCGTTGAGAACTTCCCTCGTGTGGATAATCTCATTTGCCTAAGAGAGAGAGAGAGAGAGAGAGAGGTTAAAAGTTTTCTATCACTACTTGTTGACTCGCTACTATATTAACTCTCTGTGCTGAGCCATGAGCGGTTGTTGTCACATGACCCAAGATTCCTGCAGCATGCATTTATGTTACACTACTGTTCGGTTCGATTCTCGATGTATTGTTGAATGCGAGTGGCGTTAGCTAGCACATACCATTTTCTAAGGAATTTGGAACTAGAGGAGCGGAACGACTGGTTTTTTCAGCTAGTTTAGGTGCTACTTCATCAGTTTGCGAAGTAGCCAAAAATCTCCTACAAAAACAATCATCTAAGGGTAAGGCTTTATTAAGAAGTATACAAGATTACCAGACTGATGTAAAAATGAACGACTAGTTTTTGGGTGCACAATTTTTATTTAAATTTGTTAATACAAATTAAAATTTTAAATAATTATCATAATGTAAAAGCTGCAGATCTCATAAGAGAAACAATAAAGTTCCAATATTCGATAAAAGTCTCTATTTATTCTCAGCAGTTCTACTCTATTTTTGTTTACATTTATCTCTTTATGCTAATTCTTTGACGGCACTGTGCCTGGCATAGTTTTACCGGAATAAAATGTATTCTTAATTTCAATTAACCAGTTGTTAATAATTAAGGAAATTAATCAAATTCACTTATAGGCTGTGAAGAACCTATTCTACCCCGAAAACACTTTTTCTTAATCGAATCCATGTTACAATCAAAAAGAACAATCAGCGCCAGATATAACCTGTGAAATTTTAGTAAATCCTTTCTAAACCTCACACCTAACTCTAAGATAATTCACCGCAGATATCTGAAGGAAGCTTAAAAGTTTAAGCGTGTTAGTCAAACAAAATTTTTGAAAATGATAAGTTCCTTTTTAATTTTTAATATATAGCTTCTTTATTGCCTAGGTGCTATCTGATTTTCTTTACACAAAAAATAATGTATCACCTTCATAATTTAGTTCATGACGGTTCAATTTGACTTAAGAAACATTTTTGAGGTCCTATGAGCAATAAATCCTGCAGATATGACAAAATTATGTTAATGAGAATGTTTGCCCCTCCACTCAGTTAATCTATAAAATGAGATGCCTATCCCGATATTCTCCCTGCCAAGAGTATTGGTTACGTCTCCTTTACCAATATCTCCACTCGTATAAAGAAATAATGAAAATGATTTTTATCTTGTTTGTCTTGCTAGCTCTGCTTCATGTTACAAGTAAGTTAATTTAACCTAATATCAAATAGAAATTTATTTCTAAGTTTATAATATAAAATTTACAAAATTGTACTTTATAATTTAACATTTTTGTTAATCCATTGCATTAAAAAGAATGTTAAATCAAATTTTCATATAGTTTCACGTTTCCAGATTACAATCTTTTGACGTATGGAAATGAAACATTACGGTAAACGAAATGTTTTATTAATTTATTCTCGTTTCTTTATTATAATTGTGAATTTATTCATTTAGAGCCACGTGGCTAGATCAATATTTTGTAACACATTGAAAGAAAAAAATAAATACTAAGGTAATACTTTAATTTATTTTTAACTCATAAACTTGTATTTGACTTCTAAATGTAGATCAGAAAATTAAAAATTACAAAATTTGAAAAACTTTTTATAATAAACTTGGTATTTATTGCATATCCTATAATTCTCTTAAATGTATGAATTCTGTCGACCCCCCCGAAATGCCTCATTTATTCACATTCTCTGAATCCTATGAACTCCCTGTAATATTCTGAATTTCCTTAATTTTTGACATTCCATGAATTCCCTGAATTCTCTCGCTTGCTCTGCAAAATTCCAGATGAACATAGTCATTTTACATAATATTCTACAGATTACAGGATAATATTGTTTTCATATGCTTATGGGCCGTGCAGTATTATTAACGCAAAATTCTAAAAATACTCCTCCCCCCCCTCACTCCAAACAACACTAAAGTACGTTACCTATGGTTTAAGCGATCCCCAAAGGATTTGGTGTTATTAAAATTATAATTGACGATAAAAGAATCAAATTTACACCTAAAAATTACTGCGAGCAAAATATGACTAATTAATCATGATTATTTTGAAGGACAGCTTCACATCAAATAATCTGAATAATTTCATATATTTTAAGTCATTTCTCTTAAGCGTTGACAGAAATCATAAAATAATTTTTTCAAAATTAAAAAACTTAGGATATATTGAACAAGTGCAGCTTTGTTCCTCTTTTTTATCTTTCATAAATTTAATCATTTGAATATTATTAATATGTAGTTTTCTGAAAATATTCACAATCAGACGCAGTTTTGAAGAAATATTCTTTGACTAAAATTTTAAACCTTTTTGGATTTTTCAGAAACAACTTTTTACACTAAATCAAGAAAATCCATTTTTTACTTATTTTTTTTTGTGATTTCCCACACAATTTAAACATTCAAACCTAAACAGCCTTGACGTAAATTTTGCAAGAAAAATAAATTATTATCTCTTTCAGCGCATAGAGTTCTTAAATTACAATTTACGATAAAATTATGAGCATTGCGTATCAAAAATTACTGCAAGTAGTGTATCTATAAATAATTAATTTTCAAGAATTTAAAGGGTAACATTTGTTAAGTAACTTAATAATTTGAAGAATTTCTTCTATTTTCTATATAAATCCATTTTTTTCTGTCATTTTCCTCACGGTTTAAAAGTTCAAACTTAAACAGCTTTGAAGTTAATTGTGCAATAAAAAAATTGTTTTTCCTTGTATTTTGTCTTGTGTTTTTGGAAAACTCAGGAGATGATGAAGAAATTTTTTTCACTTTTATCACTCTAATGATTTAAATGTAATGAAGATTTATTTTCTTAAACGCATTCGCAATCAGACCTACTTATATTAAAATATTTTTTGGAAAAAAATCGAAAACTTTTCCTATTTTTCAAAGACAAAATTAAAAACTAAATTTAAAAAAATATTTTAAAGTATTTTTTAAGAGTTTTTAATGGATAGCTTATGCGTTCCAAAAGTCCTTAGCATAGAAAAATGGAATATCAAAAACGGATGTTTTCGGAAATTTAGTTTTTAAATTTTATTGCGAAAAATGCAGAATTTTTTTTTTACTTTTTTGAAAATATTTCTCTAAAATTGCGTTCAATTGTGAATAATTTAAATATTACATCTTAATATAACTAAAATCACCAAAGTTATGATAGTTCGATGAAAGAACCAACATTTTCTTTTTTTAATATCTTTCATGTTTTTGTATTTTTAAAACAATATTTTAGGGTTTTCTGTTAAAGCTTAGGAGAAATTACTGACAATATATAAAATTCATAAGATTGATGACGACATAGAATTGCTCTTTTACATCGCCTAATTGTTTTAGAATTTGTAAATATTTCCTTCAGCTTTGGCTTATTTTTCATAGAAAATGTTATACATACTTCAAACAAAAGTTCAAGCACGAAACACCATAAAAACTAAAAACTATTTTCCTTTCGATGTGTTATAGAAGAAACTTTTCATGAATGTTTCTATTTCATCCTTCGAATTTTCAATTCTTGATGTACATATAAATAGATATATAAATATATATAAGTATCGTGAGGACTTTGCGTTCTTGTGCCTTCCCACTCAAGACCGCAAAGTCTTCACGATAGTTAGATATATATATTTATATAAAATATAGGAGCTAAATTAAATTGTCTTAAATTACAAAATCTACAACATGAAGTCATGGAGTGCCGAATTTTACTCGAGGTGTCTGAATTCGGTATATTGCTTAAAATTTTTATATTGCTACTGGACCCTTGTGATGGTACCAAACTGCAACATCATGAGATATGTTGACATATTATTTAAATTTCCTGGAATCTATTTATCACTTAATTATTTTCCTTTCCAGCATTCTTGCAAGAGTATTAATAGTTATAATTCCGAAACGCCGTGTATTTTTAAGTTAAGTTGTCATTTCACGTTGCGTTTTCAAACATCACTATATTACAAGCATGTCAGAACAATGGCGAGATAATGTTACCTGCTCCGCTTGTAACAGATTACCACTTTGAGTGGGAAATATATTGTCGCTGGGTGCCCACCAGCAAAGTCAACTGACTGTTTTGCTGCATCTTGTTACAACCATGTTACAATTCATACTAATAACTGTGTTAGCTGAGTTCTGTCTCATTAATACTTACTTATCTTCCAATAACCAATTCTACTAACCAACCTCAGGTACAGCAAGGGAATCTCCAATTTTAACTGCAGTAGCCAAAATATTTATGGAACATCCGAAAACTAAAATCTTTAAACAATCCTAGCTTCAAGTGGAATTTGGGTTCAGTTACGTTAACAACTTTGTCATCTGGCGAAATTTACGGAAAAGTTATCAATGCAAACAGATACCTACATGCGTCCTCCCACGAACCCTATCTCAAAAACAATCGGCCATCTACTCCCTTTTATAAAGATCTGTATCCATAAGAGACAAAGATATCTTTGAAAGCAAATTACAAAACGTTTAAAAAATCCTAACAGAGAACGATTAAACAAGCAAACAAATTTAGAAAGCAATAAGAAAATACATTTAAAAAAAAAGTCAAAACATCCTATGTGTGAGGTGCCACAAAAAAATAGAAAGAATCCTAAACAAGTCAGCTTTTAATTCATATGCAAACTACCTACAAAAATAGGACAACTTCGACACAACCGTAAAAAAGCCCACTCTCAGTCATAATAAAATGAGGCTAAATCATTTCAATCAATCTGCAGTTGCTGAGCATCATATTGAAACAGGTAATTACGTTTAATTTGTCAAAATAGCCATTATCGCAGCAACACACAATACTTTTACAAGAAAACATAGAGAAGCAATCGAAGTTCGTCGTCCCGGATTCTTATAAAAAAAACTTGATAGGCTAATCAGGGGCGTCCAGTCTTTAAAATGGCCCATCGCAGGCACCTGAGAGAGTATATATAGAAACAAAATGACCTAAAACGTGAAAGGGTAGCCCTGAAGAAGAGAACTGCAATTTTCACGACATTTCGGAAAGATTCGCAGATTTGCAAACAAGTGGAACCCGAAACACCTTCTTTATCTTATAATGTTTAAAATATATCCTGTAATCTGTGAGACGTTTCATAAGTTGTTACGGAATGGCTGGAAATGGCTACACAATTAACAAATATTATAAAAGTCTTAAAAAATTGTATATTTGTTTTTCTCGTATGCTGAACATATAAGATTAATTTGATGTAGCAATTCATGATGTAGCAAAATTGTTAATTATAACCAAATTATTATTTTCTTCCTCACATTCTAGCTTTTACTGCTTCTTTCAAATGAGAAAAGACCATCATATGATTTACCAAATTGAATTCGTAACACAAATTGTTGTTTATTTTTTTGTTATTCGAATCCTAAAATTCAATCAATAATTGCGAAGGATGTGTTTTTGGATAGCAAATGTTAGAAATATCGAAATCTGAACATTATAAAATTTGTAAAACGTTGCTCGGCTTATTATGAAGGCCATATTACTTTTGCAAACTTTTTACAACTTTGCAACATTATTAATTATTACCAAATCATTATTTCGCTCATAACTCTCCATCGAAAATACCTAATTTTTTCAAAATGTTTTTCTGGTTCTTTCTATTGAGAAGAGGCTATTGAATTTTATGAGCCAAATTGCAAAAAATGTGATAGCCTCTTCGCAGTGAAAAGAAGCAGAAATAAAATTTTGCAAAACCTTCGGTATTTTCGCTAGGGATTGAATAATAAAATAAGAATTTGTTTGTAATTGATAATGTTGCCGCATCACAAACTTTTTGTAATTTAATATAGGATAGAGATTAAGTTTCTTTTAACAAATTTCTGACCTTCGGACTTTTTAATAATTGACTCAATTTTTATGTCTAATGCCACTAGCCTGTTGAAGAAAATTACGCTTACTTAACAGGTAAACCAACCCTAGTGTGATAAAAATTAATAACGTGTCTCCTGAGGGGGTAGGCAGGATAACGAAAAAAGTGATACAAGAAAGGTGTAAGGGCTAATCGGTTATCATAGAAAAGGGTGTTAAGGGAAGAAAGTTATAGGATTAGGGAAATTTAAATTTATCACGTATGTCAATTGTGTGAAAAGGCTATGCAATTAAACCCCAGAAAAAATCAAATTTTCGTTGAGTTGATCTGTTACAAAATTTTCAACAACAAATCCCACTGTCTAAGTGCTTATCTTCTGACTATCAGTTATTTTTCCAGTTTACAAAAATGTCATAAATCTATTTTTTACAGAAGTCGATGCAATGGGCAATCAATGTCATTATCGTTGTGATAAAGTCCATCTTCCAGTTCCTATTAATGGCCGGATTACAATACAAAAAGTGGTAAATGGCTCTCGTTTAGCTCGGAATTTGCTTCGCGGAAACCTCGTACCTGATTCAAGTATTGCGGAATGCAGTGGCGCCCATGGGAACGCTACTGTACAATTTATAAATGGCACTAGGTTCGGTGCATGTCTCGAACCCGGGACTAATTATGACGAGACTATGAACATGAGACATATTCGTGATGCTCCAGTATTCCTTGCTGTTGTTGAAAGATTAAGCCAGCCTAGATTGGCAGCATATCTTATATCTGATGATATAACGCATGACCAGCTTATGGATGCATTACGTTTATCCCGACACATGCGTACCAGACGTCCATCAGTCGGACACGTTCGTTATAAAAATTCGACTGAAATTAATGTTGGTGGAGAGTTATATGAAATTCCAATAAGATAGTAATTTTTGTAAGGATTTTCGATTCTGTTCACAAGAAGAAAGCCTTAATCGATCTTAAATCGGATAGAATTATTTCTGAAAGGCTTCTTGCGAAATAATATTTCATAGATAAAATGTAATGTAAGCATGAAGCTGCATAAGGAAACCCACAAAAATCGAGTTTTACAGTATTATGAGTATATGAAGTCGGTCATTTTT
>JAAAKG020136979.1:0-13034 GCA_010014905.2 Druon quercuslanigerum
TGATTTTCAAGTTATCAGGGGCCAACTCGAGCGGCCTGAAGCGGCTAGGCAAATTTTATGCGTGGTTATAGAATCCGTAGGCTTAATTGTTGTAATTGCACGAAAGGTATTTGAAGTAACATAGATCACATAGTTTTAGTATTTTAGGTGAGTAACTAATGAAAAGAGCTTCTTAAACAATGATACTTTTTTGTGGACAATTTTAATGTTTATTGATAAAAAGATTAAGTGATCAATACCGGAATAATGAGACTCCCGGAGACTCCGTAAAACTTGTCATAGTAAACATGCAGAAACCGGTCGCTCGACGCCAAGGATTGGTACGAAAAATGTTCTAAGTCCAAATTTTATACATTCTAGTTTTCTTGCCAATCATTGTCTCCGAGTGACCGGTTCATGTTTATTTTCTATGACAAAGATTAAGGTTCACTTCTTTCCGTCAATATATTTATTTTTATTTGACTACGTTGCCTCTTTTTTGGCGGTTGCTCGTCGGCTGATGAATTTCGACTGGCACATGGTTAGTTGAATTCAACCAAAAAGAACAATATCTTACAAAACAGCTTAATTTTCTATGAAAAAAATTTTTTTAAAAGATTTTTACAAAGATTTTTACAAAAAAATAATATGAATTTTCAACCAAATAGTACACTTTTCAATCCAAAAAGAATACTAAGAGTACAATAATACTATTTGGACATTTTTAAAGCCAGGAAGACGATTTCTTTAGAAGTTTGTTGAATTTTCAAAACAAAAGTTCATTTTTTAATAATTCTTGGATGAAAAAATGAATGCCCAATACAAAAGGGCGAATTTTCTATTAATTACAGTTTAATTTTTGAAAAAAAATATTTTCTAACAAAATCGTAGAGTTCTTAACTGACAAAAATCAATTTTCGACAAAAACTTTTATTACTAAATAGGAAAGATATATGCTAAAAAAAGAAAATTAATTTTCATGCAAAATTACGAAATTTTGACGCAAAAAAGTGATTTTGTTAACAAAATAGTGGAAGCTTGAACTTAAAAAGATGAATTTTTAACTAAATGTTCAAATTTTCAGAGAAAAAAGAATACACTTTAAACAAAATACAAACAGGTGAAGTTTAAACTCACTAAAGACGAATCTTTTTCACAGCCATCTTCTATTTAAACTAGTTTAATTTTCGACAAAAACATTAATTTAAACAAAATAGTTGTAAGTTTAACTTTCAACAATGTGTTTTCCACCATATTCTCCAATTTTCGAACAAAAAGAGTTTAGACGCCAACTAAAATCTAAATAGTTAAACTTTAAAGCTAAAAAAACTGATCTTTTTCAAAGACAGTTGAATTTTCAATAAAAAATAAATTACAAATAAGAAAGATGAATTTTCAATCAAAAAGGAAGAATTTTTTTTAAAGTTAACTTTCAATTAAAAACATCATTTAAAAAAAATAGTATAAGTTTTAACACGCAAAGCTTAATTTTCGACAATAAATGTAATTATTAAATAAGGAAGATGCTTTTTCTACCAAAAAAGATGAATTTTCAATCCATAAAGACGAATTTTTGTTTAAAAAAGTTTCATTTCTGATGAAACAGATCATTTTTCAATCAGAAATACATATGACTTTGGCCAAAGAACTTTAATTTTTCCCTCCAAAAGGACGAATTTATTAGTCAAAGCAGTTTAATTCCCGGCAAAAAGATGAATTTTTAATTCAAAAAATAAGACCCCCATTTTTTGTATAGTGGTTTAAAAAGATTGCAAAGCGTTTGTACTGAAATGTATAACATTTTATTTCACTTCTTTCAAAGTATACTAATTTTAAAGTATACTAATTTTCGCTATTCGAATCCATTACCAAATTTAATACTGCGATTTAGAAATACTTTAACTTTTTGTATGTGAGAGTCTAATATTCTTACGATTTATTCTAATCAGAGATATTAGTCTGTTATTATCATATTCACTATTTGACTTTTTCTAACCGTGCCTCGATTATCCCTAAATTCGTATATTTTATTTCAAATATGGATATGCGATAAAAGAAATATTAATACCAAAAGTCTCTACGGTACATCGTAGAGAAAACAAAAATAAAAATGAATTTTGTAGCTTTTTAAAAAGATAAAAAGATTTTACATTTGAAGTGTAGTTCAAAAAACATTTTTTGGCCGTCATATAGCGTTAAAACGCTTTTTAGGTGACTTCATCGCCACCTACTTTTGGAACGAACAACAACATCGACCCCATGAGATAAATTGTAGGGAATTATGTCCCGAAAATTTTTTATTGTTACGAATTTTTACAGAAACCCGCCGCTTTTGAGGAAAATAAAATCCAAAAACTGTTTAAGTTTTGACATGTTCCGCAAGGGGAGGAATGGCAGTAACTTATGGTTGAGGTTTTCTCACCCCCCGCCCCCAAAAAAAAAAGATTAATGCAAAAAAAAAATCGAAAATTTTTTTCCGCTAAACGCGTGTTACCCCGACAGATTGACTGTACTATTATAGGAAATATGTATTAAACTTTAAGGGGCTTTGCGTCAAAACAAAAAAATGATTTTTTTTTTTGTGGGGAGTCGAACAAATTTCTGGGGCATCCCCATAAAAATGTGAAAAAAAAGGTTTGGACCACCCTACTGTGTATACATTTCCGGTGTAACTTTTCGTACAAACTTGAATATGCACTTGTTTAGTGAAAACGAGATATTTGGATTTCCGATTTTACTTTTTCTAGTACATTTACTTTATAATTTATTTAATATTAAGCAGATTTTTATATAATTCTATTTGTGGAAGTTATAGACAGTTTTATATTATTTTAGAAGTGTATCAATTTTTGTATTTTGGATAAGTTTTAACTTCTGTAAAACTCCTGCTTGAATAAAACTCCCCCGAATTATATTTATTGTAGAGAATATTTTTTACAACAAAATCAGCCACCTGAGTGTCTAAGATTAAATTTAAAATTATATTTGTTATCTAAAACGAATAGAAATCGCAAACAACAAACTAAGTTTATTTATATCTACAATGAGCAAATAAATATTCCACTAAAAATAAAAATCAATGCTTGTTAAAAAATTTAATTTCAAATAATCTTTGGAACTCATTGTGTAGCATATTCCGACGCTAAAATTAATTCGTGAATCCGATTCGGAAAATAATTTTTCTTTTAAATTACGTTTAATGACATTTAAAAATAAAAAGTACCATTTAGCAATTTATCATCACAATTTCCTATGTTAATAAACATAAAAATGTTACATCTTAAATTACGAAGTTTATTTAAATTCAGGGATGAACTTAAATGAAGCAAAAAGTTTTATATCAATTTTAGTAATGTTATCTGAATCTAAGAAAGATATTGATTAAATTCTTATAAGAAACGATTAAAAACTCATCTTGACATTTTAAATGTGCACTAAAAAAATGTTTAGAAAAGGACATTCAAGTAGACGAGGACAGTGTTTACCAAAATGATAAAGAAATAAATGATGGAATTATAATATGTGAAAGAAAATATTTGAAATACATTTGCTAGTAAGTATTGGTTTTCATTCATAGTTAAATATTAATTATTTATTGTACATACAACGGACCTCGCTTAATATTTATTATTGACGCGGTTTATTTTTTTCCTACAAATATTCTCCACGACAAATGCAATTCGTGGTACTTTTAATAAAAAAAAAGTTTTACAAAATTTAAACTTATCAAAAAGAAATAATTTATACTTCTAAAATTTATAATTATATTTATATTTATAATTATATTATATTATATTTTCAAGTGTGTAAAAAAGTTTGACTTTTATTCTTCTTCCAATATAGTTTTGAAAATCTTTTATTAATAGATTTACAACATTTTATTGACCGGGAAAAAACCGGGAACTGACCGGGAATTTCATTAAAATCAGGAATTTATTTCTGATCGTAGAAAAATTCAAGTTTTCATTATTTTAGCAGATATTTTTTAATACTGTTCCTTGAGTCTGATTTTGAATGTTTTTAAATATATAATATACTTGATGAGAAATTTTTTTTCCATTTTAAGAAAAACCTTTTGCAAATTTTTTGCTCTGTGAGGTTTTTTTTTCGCTGACTTAAGTTTTATAATCGAATTGATGATAGCCCAAGCATATAAAGAAGCAATCATTTTCTCATTTTTTTCAAAAATTTGGTTAAAGAATTACAATTCGGATTTACAAGAAAGGAATTTAAAAAAAGTTCCTTTTACAAGTCAAATTTCATCACAGTTTGAAAGTTCCCTCTTCTTAATTTTAGATAAAGAAAGTACTTCAAGCAGTTTTTAGAATAGTATTTCGAAGAAGAAATATTTCTGAATTATAATAGAAATTTCATTTAAATTTTTCATTACAAATTCATATTATTTTAGCTAAAAATTATACTAGTTCCTTAAAAGTTAAACTCTTTTGTTAAAAAATAATTTTTTATTCAAATTTTCATCATTTTAATTTAAAATTCACCTCTGGTTGAAAATATAACTACTTTGTTGAAAATCAAGAGCATTGTTTTGTTTTTAGATCAACACAAAATTAAGTCTTTTTAAATAACTTACTGGCAAAATTCACCTAAAATGCTGAGGAAATGAGTTCTTTTGAAAAACGAGAAATTTTATTCATAAAATTGATGTTAAACAAAATTTCATAAAAAAAGGGTCATATTCAAAAGGCCATAATTTTGATTCTATAAGAGCTAGAGCAATGTTTTTTTTATATCTACTGAGTTTTTACCAGGCATGCATAGGAAATCAGTTATTTCCCCAAAAATATGTAAATATAGTTTTTTATTCAAATTATTCGCTCAAGTTCGACTTCTTATGATCATAACTCTTACACTTTTAGAGAAAAAACTGAAAATTTAACTGTTCCATTTTTAATTGAAAATTTATCTTTTCCAGTTCAAAATTCAACAATTTGGAAGAATTTTTTTTATTTTTTAGCTGAAAATTCACGTGTTTTGTTAAAAAGTTAATTTTTTAGGTAGAAAATTATATTTATCCCCAAAGTTAATCTTTTTGTTTAAAAATTGTAATTATAAAAATTTATTAAAAGTTTTTGGTTGAAGATTCAACTCTGTAATTAAAAATTAACTTCTTTTGTTAAAAAATGAGCTGTTTAATTGAAAATTAGCTATTTTTTTTATGTTTTTTGATTGAAAATTATTATTTTGTTGTTAAACTGAAAATGTAACTATTAATAGAGTTAATTATTCCATATTTTATTTGAAAATTCATCTCTTTCGTTGAAAATTCATTTTTGACTAAAAGTTTGGTCATTCAATTTTTAGGTGATAAATTTTCTTTTTTAGTTAAAAATTCGTCTTTTTTGGTAGAAATTATTTTTTTTGGTAGAGAATTAATCGTTTTGGTCAAAAATTCAATTATTTTAGTTAACGATTTATCATTTTGAAAATTGAACTTATTTCTATTGAAAATTTTATAGATGAAAACTCTTATATTGGATTTAAAATTATTTTTGGAACGAAAAACGTTACTATTCCACTTTCGGTTGAAATTTACTATTTTTTTAGTTAAAAATTTAACTATTTAGTTGAAAATTTGTCTTCTTTAATTAAAAATCCAACTATTTGATTAAGCATTCATGTATTTTGTTCAAAATTTTCTTTTTGGTTTTAATTAGACTATTCCAGTTGGATACTCATAATTTGATTTGAAAATTCATCACTTTGGTTGCAAATTGAACAAATTTTTTGAATCCGGCTCTTCTTTGAAAAATCAACCTCTTAGGTGAAAGTGGAAACATTCCATTTATTGTCAAAAATTGATATTTTTTTGGTAGAAAACTGAAGTATTTTTTTCAAAATTCATTTATTTTACCGTGCTTTGCTTGGCCTAATGGTCAACATTACCCCAAGCGCCACATTACCTCAGGTACCACATTTCTCTAGTTTAATTTTCTATTCAAATATGAAATCATTTTAACTTTCAGTAAAAAAATAATGTTAAATAAAAAAAAAGAAAATTGTGACAAAATTCAGATTTACTTGCACAGCATAATTTGTTGTGTCTATGCTAATCATAACTCCCAAACTGAAAATTTAACTGTTCCATTTTTAATTGAAAATTGATATTATCTATTTAAAAATTCATCAATTTGGGAGAAATTTTGTTTTGTTTTAGTTGAAAATTCACGTGTATTGTTAAAAAGTCGATTTTTTTGGTAGAAAATTTAATTTATCTTGAAAGTTAATCTTTTTGTTTAAAAATCCTTCTTTTCCATTGAAAATTCGAGTATTCCAGTTAAATATTCAGCGTTTTAGTTGAAAATTCATCTTTAAGGCTAGAATAAAAATTATTCTCTTAAAAACTTTTGTTAAACATTATATTAGTTATTGGTTAAAGATTCAACGCTGTAATTAAAAAGTAATTTCTTTTGTTTGAAAAATAAGCTATTTAATTGAAAATTAGCTTTTTCTTTGGATGTTTTTTGGTTGGAAATTATTATTTTGTTTTTAAATTGAAAATATAACTATTATTCTAGTCCATTATTCTATATTTTTATCTCTCACTCGAAGTTTTTTAATTAAATTGTTAGTTCATAAATTATCTTTTTTAGTCAAAAATTCGACTTTTTTAGTAGAAATTAATCTTCTTAACAGAGTTAATCATTTTGGTCAAAAATTTAATTATTCTAGTTAATGATTTATTATTTAAGTTAAATAATCATCTATTTGCTTTAAAACTTAACTATTATATTGGATTTAAAATTATTTTTGGAACTAAAAATGTTACTATTCCATTTTCTGTTGAAATTTACTATTTTTTTAGTCAACAATTTAACTATTTAGTTGAAAATTTGTCTTCTTTAATTAAAAATTTACCTATTTGATTAAGCATTCATGTATTTTGTTGCAAATTCATCTTTTTGGTTTAAATTAGACAATTCCAGTTGAAGATTCATAATTTGATTTGAAAATTCATCACTTTGGTTGCAAATTGAATTTTTTTTTTAATTCGGGTTTTTCTTTTGAAACTCATCTTTTTCAGCTGAAAGAGGAACTATTCCATTTTTTGTAAAAAATTGATATTTTTTGGTAGAAGATTCAAGTTTTTTTTTCAAGATTCATTTATTTCACAGTGTTTTGTTTGGCCTTAGGGTCAAAATTACCCCAGGCGCCGCATTACCTCAAGGACCACATTTACCTAGTTGAATTTTTATTAAAAAATGGAATAATTTTAACTTTCAGTTAAAAAATTATGCTTAATCAAAACAAAAAAATGATGACAAAACTCAGATTTACTTGCACAGCAAAATTTGTTGTATATTAGTCTATTCACACTGAAAAAAAGGTTTAGTTGCCCGAAAAAAAGTTTGGTTGCTACAGAAGCAAAAAAATCGTTTTGTTGAGAGAGCCAAGTTATTTTGTTGGAGTTGGAGTTTGTTGGAGCACAAAAAGCATGTTTTGTAGATTGAACAAACTTATTTGGTTAAATTGACCAAATATTTGTTACCTGAACACAATGATTTTGGAGACATGACAAAAATATTGTAGACTTCACAAAACAGTTTTGCTGAACAAACTAAATATTTTTGTAATCACAACAAAATTATTTTTTGCTGAGCTAACTAAACATTGGTAGACTTAAAAAAATATTTTTATAGGAGCAATACCATTTTTTCAAGCAATAATTATTTTGTCACGTCAAAATTGTATTTTGTAAATAAAATATCAAATATTTTCTCTATGTAAAAAAACTGGAAGGAAAAAATATATTGATTCATTGAAATGTGTTTGATTTGTAGAAAATGCGTTGAATTAATCACAATTAATATTCGGAATACTAGGTGATTAGGTGAAAATGATTAATTAAGAGATTTCTCTTAAATACTTTAATATACTTCAAATACTTTCTTAATTACTTTCAAGTATGTTTTTAGAATTTTATAGATTAAATACAACGAATAATAAAATGAAAACAAATCATTTAGCTTCACATACATTTACTAGAGATACTACGCCCCATTCATCCAAAATCGGTTGGAGCAGCGTGAGCCATTATAACGTTTTTTCGAAACAAATACAACTTTTTTTTCAACTTCATTTTCTTTGATTGAACTACAAATAAAATTAGTAATTAAAATGCAGAGAAGTTATGTTCGCTCGAATCCATCATATTGAAAAATTGGTCAGCTGCTCGTCATTGCGTCGAAAGAGCGCGGCTGCGTGTTTAGTTCGCTCAACAAAATTCTTTAGTACACTCAACAAGAAGTGTTTAACAAACTTTTTTGTTTCAGCTAAATAGATTATTTTGTATACTACCGTCGGAAATTATGAGATCGATTGACGCAAGCACTATTAAAAATTACTGCTGGATTTGAACCACAATAACTCAGCGAAAAAAAATGATAGGGCATTTAAAAAAAACAGTTGGAAAGCCTATAAAATTCCACGTCTACTAATTTTGTACCTCGACTTCAACTAATAGCATGACTTAGGAAAATTGTTGCAAAAATCGAAAAATTATGTGACATAGAGTCTAAAATTTTTTCTTCAATTTAAGCCCAAGAAACTTAAAAAATCTTCACCGGTTCCCGAGATACGATTAAAAATGTTCAATCGTATCTGAGTTGAGTTTTAGTCGACGATCACGGTTCTAGGCGGGTCTGCTGCTCGCCTCCTTCGTTGAGGCAGGACCGAATACGCCACGCACAGAAGTGGTGCTTGATTTGGGCTCTCTTATAATTTTGATTCTGCTCATCAGTAATTTTTAATTCAAATTATTGTAAAATTAAAAAAAATTATTCATTGTTTTTTAAATTATTTACAATTATTTCAATTCAGAATTATATTATTTGTGTATGCAAAATGTTTGTGTAAAGGAAAATAATAAACTACTTATTAGAAATTGAAAATATAATTTTCATGCCACGTACGCACTGTTCTATATGTAATTTATTTTCACATTTCCATTATTATTCACTTTTAATATTTTTGAGTGTTTTGCATATAAATAATTTATTTAGAATTTAGCTGCCTAATTTGTTTGAAAAATAGTTTACTCTTGTAACAATATATCTACATTTTTATAACTATTCTAGTTGAAAAAATGTTAAGTAATAAAAAAAACTGATCATCATTTTTTTATACTTTAATATGGGGATGGTTCTGAATTGAAATAATTGTAAATAATTAAAAAAAACAATGAATAACTTTTTTAATTTTACAATAATTTTAAATAAAAATTACTGATGAGCATGATCAAAAGTATAAAAGAGCCCAAATCAAGCACCACTTCTGTGCGTGGCCTATTCGGTCCTGTCTGAACGAAGGAGGCGAGCAGCAGACCGGCCGAGAACCGTGATCGTTGACTAAAACTCAACTCAGATACGATTGAACATTTTTAATCGTATCTCGGGAACCGTTAAAGGTTTTTCAAGTTTCTTTGGCTTAAATTAAAGATAAGATTTCAGGCTCTATGTCGCATAATTTTTAGATTTTTGCAATAATTTTCCTATGTCATGCTAAAAGTTGAAGTCGAGGTACAAAATTTTAGAAAAACTAGAATTTTTTTTTAAAAACTTATCACGTGATGCATTCTCTTCAGCAGATCAAAAAAAAATCTGTTTGACATTACTAGACGTGATTTTGGTAAGAATAACCAAAACTGATCAAGAAAATTATTTTCTTGCTGGGACCTTTTTCTTCTCAGTACAACTTCATCTTATTATTAGCAACCCAGCAGAGTTTTTATTCAATCTTCCGGTAAATTTGAGTTTAAGGTGCTCATTACGAAGCTGAGTAGACAAGAAAAGATACATTTGCATTTACATTACACTTGCTGTTAAAGTTCTATGATAAGGTGCCTATCCGGAACTATCAACGCACATTACCGATTGCAAACAAGTTTGTATCCACACGATAGTTATGTAGCGTTATCAGCCGATGTACCATTAAACTGTAAAAGCTCCTTGCTTTATAATTTGGCTAAGTGTGTAGTCCCGATTCTTCACCCTTTCCTGGGGAAATGTATTTTCACAATAAATTACAATAAGATTCAACAATGTCAGGATGGCACTTTCACAAAAAATTAAAATTTTGAATTATTATACTTTATTCAAGTTGACAGCAAATCTTCATTATAAAAACTGACTCACTTTTCCCTGATTTCTTCTTGAACAATTTTTCTTTCTCCCTGAACATTAATATTCGAAGGCCAGGATTTTAATAGTGTAAAATTGTTAACATAAAATATTTTATAAATCGTATAAAATTACAAAAAATTTTAAATTATTTATTTCAATCGGAAAATATAAGTTTTCTAGAATAAAGTATGCATTTTCAATCCAACAGAATCAATTCCAAAAGGAATTTTTAATAATACAGTTGAATTTACGACCAAAAAGATGGCTTTTTTAAAAAATAATTAAATTTTCAACCAAATAATTATATTTTCTATATAATAGATGAAAATTTAACCGAATTGTTAAATTTTTAACCCAACAGCCGAATTTTCAAACAAAAAAGATCAAACTTCAACCACAAACAGGGGAATTTTCAACTAGAAAATTTGAATAAAAAAAAATTAATTCCTAAAGAAAGATATAATAGTTGTAATTTTATAAAAAAAAAACATAATTTTAAACAAAATAGTTAAATTCTTAGTGAAAGAGATGAATTTTTGAATTATTATATGAATTCTCATAAAAAAAGACGAATTCCCAACAAAGAATAATTATTTTCTACCTAAAAAGACCAATTTTCCACAGAATACATGAATATTTAAACAATTTGCTGAATTTTCAAATTAAAAGGACAATTTCCAAACAAAAATGGACAATGTAAAGGTTTACTAAAAATATAAATTTCCAACCATAAACATGAAAAAGATGAATTTTCAACAACAACAAATAAAAGAAAGAAATTTCAATAAAATAGTCCAATTTGTAATCAAAAAGATAAACTTTGAACTAACATGATGTTTTTTTAACTAAAATAATGAATTTTTAGCATTGCACTTAAGCTTTTAACGAGAAATGAGAAATTAAAATAAACGAATATTCGGTAAAGTAGTTCAATTTTTAATCAATCAGATGACCTTTGAATTAACATGATGAATTGGCAACCAGTAAATTGTATGCTTTACATGGTCGTTCAATTTTTAACCAAAAATTCAAGACACTTTTCAATTTAAAAGACGAATTTTTAACAAAATAATTAATTTTTCAACACACAATATGAATTTTTAACTAAAATGATAAAATTACACAAAAAGTTGAATTGTCGAACCAAAAAGACGAACTCTTAACTCTAAAACAGTTGAATTTTCAACAACAAAATGTTAATTTTCAATCAAAAAATAACATTTTCAACCAAATAGATAAATCGTAAGTCGAAGAAGCAAGTTTTTAACAAATCAGTTAAAACGTCGACAAAGAAATTAAATTCCTAAAAGAAATATTTGAATCCTTAACCAACAGTTGTACTTTTAATCAAAAAGTATTTTAATTAAAAAAAAAAAACAAAAGAGACGAATTTTGAAATATCGTAGATCAGTCATCAACCAAATAGAACTTTTTTCAACGAAAGAGTTGCACATTTAACCAAAAAAGATTATAGATTTCTTCCAAAAGTGATGATTTTTTACATCAAAAAGACTATTATTAAAAATATAAATATATTTTCAATAAAAAAATGCAGTTAAAATTTCAACACCAGAATATAAAACTTAAATAAAAAAGTAATTTCCTACAAAAAAAGTTGAAATTTAAACCCAAAGAAAGTAATTTTGAAGGAAACAGTAGAATTTTTAACTAAAAATTTAATCGTCAGGAGGAATCAAGAGAAATAATGAATATAAATATAAATACGAAATATATAAAAATAACAAGGGTTATTTGGGGTGGTCCAAAAATGCATTGGAAATTTTTTTTGCATTTTAGAGGGCAACGATCCCCCCCCCCCCATTTTATTCCAAATGCGAAAAAAGGTATTCCCTAATTTTTATTTTGTTTTCATTTTGATTTTAACAGGTGCCGCTTTTGACTTGAAGTTTCCCATGTAAAATTCATAGGCAAAAATCACTTTCTTGAATTTTTAGAATAATTTTGTAGGGTTTTAAAAAATGTGACGGAAAAGTATGCGGGTCTGTAGAGAATTATCCAACGAAGAATTTCATGTATCAGGTATATGGGTTTGGCATACCTAACACACCCCCCACGAGTACCTGAAAGCTACCCATAAAACCAAAAATGTAAATTCTTCATGAAATCGATCTTTTAAAAACTGTATACTTGTCTTTTTTACTTAAACTTATTAATATTGGTCCAGTAGAATATTTATTACCATTGTTTAATTAATTGTCAATTTTGTAAACAAATGGAATTTGTTTAAATGTTTTTTTTTCGAAAATTCGTTTTTCTCCTAAAAATTATTACTATTAGCTTAGTGGAATATTTATGAGCATTTGTTCATTTATTTTCAATTGCTTAAACAAATGGAATTTGTTCGAATATTTTTTTTTGAAAATTCATTTTTTTCCTTAAAAATGATTAGTATTGGATTAGTGGAATATTTATTAGCATTAGTTCATAAATTGAATTATTATATTATTTTTATTATATTATTATATTGAAGAATTATTACTATTGGTCTGGTAGAATATTTAAAAACATTAGTTAATCAATTTTTAATTGTTTAACCAAATTCCATTAGTGTAAAAAATGTTTTTTTTTCAATAATTCAATGAACTGGAAGGTTATTTCCATTGAGTGAGATAAATTTATTTTCAAATATTTTTCAATTGTTGAAACATTAAATTATTATTTATTTTCAACCAATAATTTGCTTACATAATTAACAATTAGTAAACCAATATTGATCAATATTCCACTAGGCTCATAGTAACAATTTTTATTTAAAAAAATTCGAAACGAGATTATTTAAACAAATTCCATTCGTTTAAATATTTGAAAATTAATTACCTGATGTTAAAAATATTATTATTATATTATTATTTTTTTTTTTTTATTGATTTATTTATTTTTTTATTTTATATTTTA